>JAEIIJ010018385.1:0-33898 GCA_018904815.1 Drosophila ogumai | reverse complement strand
AGCCAAAAATGCAGTAAATTCGATTCGGAAAGCGTTTTTGTGCTAGTTTTTATAAGGTTATCAAATCTGCTTACTTAATTTTTGTTTATTTTAACTTTAATGTTTTTCAGATTTTGACGATTTTCATGATGTAACCCCTTAAAAATGTATAGCTGCTCCCAGCTTGCTTTAATATATTTTCTTTCCCAAATTCAATTAAGTTTTATTATATACTTTTCCCAAGCATTATTTATGGCGAAAGCTGAAAGCTCAATATCCACACTCCCCTGTCCCATTCCCACACCCAAAATCGAACTCTCCCTATTTATAGAACGATTTTAGTAAATCAAACATCAGTACGCCCGCCGGCGAGCTACCTTCATGTCGATTACCTTCCACAGCAGAGTCATAACAGCAAATGTACCGTAAAGCAAACATGTTCCAGCCAACATTGCCATATATGTAAGCCAAGTTGAAAGCGGCGACGGCAGCGAACAACAGCAACAATCGCGTCATAATCGTTTGTAGCGACTAATTTATGATCTTAATGGCGGCTAATTAACACCATTTTCCACAATTGAAAGATTTTCCATTAAATAAAACACTTTATGGAATGGCCCAGCAGCACGCAGTTCCTACCGTCCATCCGTCCAGGTTTCCACTCTACGCCAGAGGTTCAAAGAAAGCAGTCAACTCATCCACGTCCAAAGAAGTACTCGGAGAAATAATATTTATATATTTAATGAAATTGTTTAATAACATAATGTTGATAAAGCTGTGATTACTAAATTTTGTTTTTGATAAAGTATTTTTACAAATTTATTTCCTTAACAAAATGTTGTAATAATTTCCAAAATATTCCCTTAAGGTCACTAATATTTCTCTCACTGCCCCTCCATATCCACAGCTTCTCGCTTCACTAACCTTTCCCCCGACTTAACCCTCTATTCCCCGAGCAGCCTTCACTTTCTGCGGCGGAAGTTGAGCGGCAGTTCGATGCGTTCGCAGCTCAAATGGAGCAAAACACACAAAACTCCAGAAGGAGAAGTGCAAACAAAGCAGACCCCAAATGAAGGGACGCCACTGGCTAAAAGGGCAGGGTATTTTACTGACAGGGGCGCACACTGAGCAGGGGTTAAGAGTGGGTTTAACAGAGGGAAAGGACAGCAAATTGACGGCGCTGCAAATCGACAAAAAGTCACTGGCGATTCTTAACGCATGAATGCAAAGTTGGCCCATAGAAAATACGAAATAGAAGTAGAAACAAATAAAGTTACGGGGGAAATAATGAAAAAAGGATACCCTATAGAGAAAATACTAGATAAAACTATAAAATGAGCATATTTATAAAATAGGGAAAAATATGCAGTAATTTGATGGCTTGCCTACTAAATTTTCCTTTAAAAGTTTTGGGAAAAGGTTAATCTTTGATGGCTTGCCTACTTAATTTTCCTTTAAAAGTATTGGGAAAAGGTTAACCTTTGTTTACACATAATAAAAATATAAATACATTTTAAAAAGTGAACACTTCAGATTAAGTTTATAATTTTAAATAAATGTATGATAATAAATTTACTAAAAATTGTCTTAAAATCTAGGAAACTCTTATTTCTACCCCTATTTCCAAAATGTTTCTCTATTCATTCTTCAATTTCGAACATATTTTTTTTATCCAAAAACCATTTAAAATGAAATTGTAATATTTATGTAACCCCTTAACCCCTGACAGCATAGAGTATTCCCAGAAAAAGAAAAAGTGTTGGCCAGGGCGGTATTTGAAGTGCAGTCGAGCTTCGCCCGGCCCGGGCTGTCGCCGCCCGTTTGGCTGGCGTGGACTAGCTGGGCTGGCCAGAACTGGGAATATACTCGATTGGCAATGGGAATGGGAATGAGAATTCGAATGAAACTGGTAACTGGCGAACTGGGAACTGGGAACGGGTGTCCAATCGCTTGTGACGAACGATGCGATCTCCAAGGCGGCGGCAAAGTCACAGTCCCGTCTGGGACTCGCAGCTCCAAGATCCGACTCCGACTCCGAGAGAGCCCTGGAGTCACAGTCACAGCTGACAACTCACTGAGCGCGCAATGATTAATCGCACAATTGTGCGCCAATGGGCATCGGACATCGGACATCGGATCGGTTTCAGATAGAAGCCAAGCCGACTCCGGTGCCCTTTTTCTGCTAGTTTTTCGTTTTTAATTGCGATCAAAAGTGTTGCCGGAAGCCATTTACAAAGGCCTGTCACCAAACTGCGGTGCGGCGGCAACTTTTATCGGAATCAATCCAAGGCGAAGCACTTTACGCTCTGATTGAAGTCCCAGACATAGACTCCGACTCCGACCTAGACCCAGACCCAGACGCAACATTAGCCCCTGATCAGCCCACGCAGCGACCCTAGGGCTCAAACTTAACCCTCAACTCAAGCGTGGCATGTAATTGAATTAAAGACCGAGGGAGATGGAGCTGGGGACGGGCGGCCTGATTAAAATTCCAGCACATCTGTACTCCGTTGGGGGAATGCCTGGCATGTCCAAAATGTGGCCACGATCGGCTGTGTGGCACCTGTAGCCTGGCCACGATCTTCGGGGCTCCGACTTAGCCAATCTTCAGGCTTATCAGCCGCATTGCAATCTATGTAATGCGCTCCCAATTGCCGGGGAAGAGGACTAAAAAACAAGAGAGTTCCAGACACTGGGATAAGTCTAGCTTTATGTATACTCTAGTAGTAATTTTGTTAGAATCTATTTTCTATTTATATTTAAGACAATATAATAATAAACCACCATATATAAACATGGAAAGATTATTCATTGAATTCACATAGGAAAACAGCAGCCTAACAGTTACTCTTTTATTTTTAAAATATTTTTGTTTGGAAGAACCAAGATCACAGATTTTATTATATACAGAAAAAAGAGAAATACGTAAATAATTATTTCTGAAAATTTCCCTATACTCCCCAATAAGGGTATTTAAAAAACCGGAAACCCAACTGATCTGCGATCAGCAATTGACGACGTATCCAACCCGCCAATCGATCGATCGATCGATCGCTCGCTCGCTCGCTGGGTCCCATCCATCGGTCCCATCGATCTAACCTTAAGCGAAGCCCCAGTCTCTGGCAAAGAAAGTGATGGGACAAAAACGACGGCAAAATGTTGCTCAACAAGGACGCGACATGCCAGGCAACATTCTAGCCCCGATGCAGACGCGGCGCGACGCTCTCTGCGATCGCCGGCGGTGACATCTTGTCAACTCAAAAATCATGATCAACAAAATGCTGGCCGCTGGCCACAAACATTTCTATTGGCAACTTAAGGATGGAGCTGAGGATGAGGACCATCCACCAGAGGTGGGGAGTCGGAGGGAGAGGAGCACATCTTCCACAGACGAGATCATCTCCAGCGGCGGCAGATCGATGGTGACAGCCGCCCGGTAGGTTCACACATAAGTGAGGCATCATTCGAGACGTCATCGGAAGCGATTAAAAGGAGCAGCAGCCGTCGCTGTCACCTGGTGGTCGCCGGTCATGGCCAAACATCACCCGAAATGGTTCACCTGTCAGCGGTATTAATCTTGTGCCGATTGGGGTAGGTCGAGCCCAAAAGAAGATCGATGGTCTGCGCTTGGTTGATCGAAATGGAAACTGAATCTTATAGTTAATGGTCTACTTAACTCAGTAAAATGTAAGATATAATTAAATATATATATTTGTTAAATAATGTTATATATTCCCTTAAGTACATAATTAAATGCTCGTGATAAAAGCTCTTCCTGTGCTCTTTAAACCCTTAATAAAACCTGGCCATGTGCTTAACGTTTAATTTTAAAAGCATATCACATAAAACGCCTCAAGTCGGGCCACCTGAATGATCCCGATCCCGATCCCGATCCCGATCCCGACTCCTATCCTGATCCCGATTCCCGATACCCATTCCAGGTGATCTCCCTCGTGCTGTGCTCTTCAACGGTTATAAACCAGCTGGCAGGCTAGTTACCGATTTATTGATTTTAATTGCAACCCGAGACGTTTATTTGCAATAAGAATGCGGATCGCTGAGGGCGGGGAGTCTAGGCTGGAGAGGATACGGTGAAGCCTCTGTGACAGGGGCCATAGTTTTGGCCAACTGGAAAAACAAATCCAAATGGCCAATGACTGTCAAGGCACTGGGAAAAAAGTATAAGATAGTAAATAAAGAACATAACAAAATAAAAAAATAATAAATTTAATAAAAGTATTTAAAAGTAAAAAAAAAAAGAAATGAAGCTTACTTCCTCACCCCAAGTAGGTATACCCTTTCAGTTGGCAACTAATATATTCAGAAGGGTATAAAAATATAATAAATAAGCCAAAAATGCTTCTGAGTCAAGTTATACTAGAATTTAAATGTGAAATAAGGCCTTCTTTACTGCCTAACAAACTGATGACTGAAAGTATAATACCAAGCCAGGATATAAATACAATTAAATATTTTTCCCTGTTAAGAAAGCACATTATTTAAATTCATTTAAAATAAAATCATACCTTGCATATTTTTCCTTTTAATACAAATGATTTATATATTTTTAAAGCACTTGCTTGATTTCTGTAATTTAAAGACCATTTTCTACTGAAATTATTTTTCTGGGTGCTTGCCTATCCTGGCCTATCTGGAGTCCCCACCGAGCGTGGGGCATATCATGACATTTTATTGTGTTGTCAGACGGAAAAGTGCTTATTACGCATGCGCAACGGCGTCTTATAATTGTGGGGTGCCACCGGCTCCGGCGACGTGGAGGATTGCAGTTGCGAGTCCCGGTCGGAGTTGCAGTTGGAGTCACAGTCTCCCCATCGGTTGTCGTTGTTGTTTACGCCGGCGATTGTTTTACAAATTAATATTATTTTATGATATCGCGTTTGTTTTGCTAATTGTTGCATGTGTGGCGTAGATTGCATTTACAAGCCGCGACGACTACGAATCTCATGGAACTCTCATGGCCCGCCGTCGTCCGGTAGCCGCGGCCGGTGCATTTTGACAGTTTTACGAGCTCGGCCAGCGTTGAAATGAATACCTGCTAGGAGCCGCAAGTTTGGAGCTTGCCTTGGCAGATGGACTCTGGAGGATGGGTGGTGGAAGCCATGGGCTGCTAGATGGCACCGTGTGAGTTGTGGCCATGTCCGAGGCCAGGAATGCGGCAAGCCACCCAAACATAGGAAGCCTCTAATGAATGTTTAGGCAGGGCATCGTAAATTTCAAGCTGGAAAGGCCAAAACGAATGGGGAATGCTCTTAAATAATTGTTGAAGCTTCTTTAGATTCTAAAAATAATTATGGTTTTTTGGGGCTTAGAAATATCTAATATTAAAAAAAAAAAATAGTTTTTAAGTTTCTTTAGTTTCTAAAAATGTTTGGAATATATTTTTTTAGATTATAAATGTCTAAGATTTTTTATAAATCATTTTTAAAGCCTCTTCAGTTTCTAAAAATATTTAGAATTTAATTTCCATTCCACAAAATTCCATAAACATATTGTAGATAGTAATGGGATTCCCCTTTTCTTTTATTTTGGGTTCAATCAAAAACCCACAAGTCAATCGAAAATTGCTGATAAGACTCCCCCTCCGTCCCTTCTCAATCATCTGGCATGGCAAGGCGTCTCCCATTTTCATTGGCAGCTCGTCGGCGATAAGGTGCCACACTTTGTTTTGCTTTAATTGTCAATCGCTGGCCGTTTATCTTTATGTGGCAAGAACGACGGCCACATTGCTGCCTCGGCAGACAGCCTGGCGGGGTCCCAACCCATCCGAGTCCCATTTCCCAGTCCGAGTTCCCTCGGCTGTCCCTCGCTGAACTGTCAACTGTCAGTCAGTCACTTGGTTGGTTCCTGGGCTGGTCCTCCCTTCGGGGGAACATCAATATGTGACCAGGGCCTGTGTTCTCTGTGTACTCCGTTCTCTGTTCTCGGTGTTTGCAGCATGTTACTCCGCCTGCTGATAACTGATATTTGACAACTTTTGATGCCCCAGACAGTGACTGGTCCTGGACGTTTAAGGAAACGGACAGCTGGTACGAAAAAATAAGGGAAATGTGAGCACTGGTCTAGGGAAAGGATTCTTGACTATGATTTAAGGTGGGTTTAATCACAGAAATGAATCAAGCTCAATATCACCATTCAAAAATGTGATTAGGAATCTTAATTCCCACAATAAATAGACACTTGCATACCCTATAATAATTTAAAGTGCCTTTCCTGATCGGTTTCATTTACCAACTCATCTAGAACCTCGCCTACTTCTTCGGACAGGAAGTGCTTAGCACATAATTTAGATGTGCTCTAAGCACTGCCATATCCTTCCTTCGATTTTCACCTATATATTCTTATATTCTGTGAGTGATTTCCCTTCCTCCGGGACAAGAATTCGCCGTGAAACATTTCAATAAAACCCAGTTCCCATTCGCTGCCTGATAATTTCAGTAACAAGCTCTCACCAAAGGAAGCCACACAAAACAAAAAAAAAAGAGTAAAACGATCAAGAAACGCAGGCAGGTAAGAAAGGAATCGCCTTCCGGTAATGGTTATGGCCAAGAGTGAGGAAAAAAACACTTTATTGAAATGAGCCCGGATCGGAATTGTGGTCTAAATGAACTTGTTTTCAATGAGTGCGGAGATCCAGGTAACGTGCAATTTTACTGGGGTTTCTTTTTTGTTGCTCTTGTTTTGTTTTCTTTCAAAGTCACCGACAGTCTGTCCATCAATTTATGAGGTGGTCAAGATTGTGCCAAAAACCGAGAGCCAGTGGAAGCCAAACCTGCGATTGGGTAATTACAAGCAAGTAGTCCAGATGAGCGGCACTTGGCTGCCATTTACGAAGATGAATATGAATTTTTGGTGGGCAGTTTTATGGGTTTTATGGCGCACAAATGAAAATTGTTTTTGTCTGAGGAAGGGAGGAGGAATTAAACCCTAAGAAAAATACTAAAGTATAGATTTAAATATGCTTTATATTATTTAAATAATTTTTATATATTTATTACTATTTTAGTCTTCAGAAACTAAACCTATGTATATTGAAATAAAAAATGTTTAACCGTACTGCTATATAAGTTTCTTTATTATTATTTTAGCTTTAAAAGAAATATTTAAATTATTTTTTAAAATTCAGCTTGTACTCTTTTACATTTATTGCATTTTCTTTCGGTGCATCCTGCACAAGTCTAATTTGTAGATAGCATTTGAGCAGTTGGAAAGTTTTCTAATTACCACGGACACCCGGCAACTGGCGCATGTTAATTGCTCCCGAAGAGTCAACCTAATTATTAATAAGCGCCAACGCGGCTGTCATTGTCGGAGGCCCTCGAAAGCCTGTCATCATTTTAATGCCAACTCGTTACTTTATTTATCATCAACATCATTTCGAGCTGCGACGCTGACAAGCTGCCAGTAGCCGGGACTCATAGACTCAGAGACTCCGCCGACTCAGGAGCTGCAGCTACCGGGATGGGCTGGGAGTGGGATCTCTGGGAGCTGGTAGGGAATAGGGAGCGAGCTGTTGCTGCCGTAACATTGACTACGGCGCAGATAAAAGCCTTTCCATGTCGCTTCAAATTTAAGTTTTCAATTAAAAAAGACATAAAATGTACGAGTATGAGTAGCTGTCTCGGCTGTGTGCAAGAGTATCTGTGAGTGACGCGGCGGCGACTTCATCATCAGCCGAGTAACAAATATTGTAAAGTAGTTTGACTTTGACATAGACGTCATAACTGTTTGAGCATCCGACAGGAGGGGTTAAGTGGGAGCGAAGAAGGGGGCGGTAGCACCATAAACAGGGTTAAATCTTCATTTAATTATAAGAGTTCTTGCAAGTGCACTGCGGGAAAAGAAGAAAGAATTTGAGAACTTCACAAAAATGAAAACAGGTTTAACTTTTAAACTAAATTTTAAATTTTAATTTTTAATAAATAATAGAATATTTCCCTCTCCTTCAATTTATATGTTTTTAGAATCAGAAATATTTTTCGTGCAGTTTTAAAGCTTAAATTTATTCAGAAACCTAATTATTCTCTGTCTAACTTTAAATCCCTAATTTATTCAGAATCTTAATTACTTTTTCTGTGCATCTTTAAAACCCTGAATTCTCTTAGCAGCTCTCCCAGCTGGACTCAAAATTAACGCTTCCCGAAAGAATGGTTCTAACCACTTCCAACAAATTAAACTTGTAAACTTGGTTTTTATGATTATTTCCCCCGCAACTAATGCGATCAATTTAAATTCCAGAAAAGTGGTGAGCGCTTAGGGAACTTCCCTCACCCCGAAATGTAGGGCATTTATCAATTTTTATGGCTCTATTTGCTAAGGCCCGTTGATGTGGCCTTTGTCTGCCCGAGGGCCCTGCCCCAGCCACTGCCCCCATTCACTTGATATGCAAATAACTGAATTTCTGTTTCTGTTTTTCAACACATATTTTTGGGAACTTTATTGCCACACGCTTTTCACACAAAATTAATGCAAACTGGACACCATTGAAGTGGTCGTTAAGGCGGCTTTTTGTGGCCAAAATGGTTAGCTTGTGCCCATTGTGCGGGTCAAGCGCTGGGAAAGTGTGGCACTCCAATGGTCAGTTGGCCAGTTGGCAAGTCTCAAAACAAATTCAGTTCCATGGCAGCAAACGGAACGGAACGGACCCGCTGCTGGCCGTCTTTTGAGCCAAAAAGATAAAGACAATTATTATCGCCATTATCGCCAGCATCTGTTCTTGTTGTGGCCAACTTCCTACGTTTGAAAATGATATGCTGGCGTTGGCACTGGCTCTGGCCAGGTTCCCCTGCCGCATACAAATTGGCAATAACCATCAATTGGCCGCCGAGAGCGGCTCTCGGCCAAAAGGTGTTTCTGTATATTTTTTTGGCCAGCGTGTTTGCATTAGAATGAGCCACAACCAGCACCAGCTCTTCAGTGCCGGAATGCCGATTACAGCCAGCGATCAGCGTTGTTGCTCTCCTTGAAACGCTTTCTTTTTATTGTGGCATTGTCTCTGCTTTTGGCCATACTCTAGGAGGCCAAAACGGCAACAAGATTGAAGAGAGTGGTAAGACTTGGAGCTACAAAAACTAAAAATAAATTCTCAAGAAACATTTTTGATTTTTTAAATAAAACTCCTCCTAGAAATTCTCTTGACAGTTAAATTAATTAAATATAGTTCTTAATTTTTATAGAGCATTTAAGTTTCGCCTAGATAATTTTCCCCCTTTTTCACAGATCGTGTAGCGATCGTCGGCCATAATTGTATTTTCGGCATTCGATTCTCCCCAAACAAATGCGAATGCGAATTCGAAATCGCTGGCAATGTCTGCGGACAAATGGCACTCACACACACTCGCGGCTCTTCCAGAATCAAAGTCCGCATCCGTATCCGCATCTTATAGCTGTGCGCTAGGCCATTGTTTCGGCCAAAATGTACATTTGCCAGCGGCTTCTGTTGCCGCTTTTATTGAATGTGTAGAGAGCATTCCGGCTAGCGCATAATTGCGGTCTCTGGTATGATAATTTCCCTGGAATCGCATCGGATTGCATCGGATCGGCATTGATGTTGCCAGAATGTTAAGCGGCGAAATGCTGAAAATCTCTCGTGAAAGGAGGCTGTGGCATCTGCATAGGTCATTGGGAGGAGAGGCGGGGCGGTGCGCTACGCCATTAATTAGGGGCTGTGGTTCGGTGTTGGCGCCTGTTGCCAGGGGATATTTACCCCAAAAACAGACAATTCATCAATTGGGAGCCTCCCGTCTGGCCGCCATTCAAAACTGTCATCTGCAGCTGAGATGGGGAGTGGGGAGATGCGGAGACCCTACCAAGTGTCGTCTCCCCATGCCCCCATGGAGCCTGGTCTAGGCCCTCGATAATTGCACTGTCACTTGGCTGAAGACATGGCAATTTGTGGCCATAAAAGCGCGCAAATTTGTTATGAGAATGCACTGGAAATTATGAAAAAAATAATTTAAATATAGATATTATTGAATATTGATTTTTGTTACGTTAAAGATTTTAAAAGGGCTTACAAAATAGTTAAATTAAAATTAATTTAAATATCTATATAACGATTACAAAGAAAGGACTTGCTGTTAACGTTATTCCCATAATTTATAAATGGTATTAAATATTTAAAAAATTCTTTACACTGTCATAAATTTGTTCAATGAAATCATAGTCGTTTTAAAAATGAAATTTATTCTTTTATTACTTCACTAAATATTTATAAAAATATGTTTTAGTGCCCAAGATCCAAGCCTTATTTCTGTTCCTCTTTCTCACCATCTCCAATATTAATTTTTAATAATATTTTCGCGACTGTATCTGTCTCAGTCTTTATGGGGACCGTTGATGAAATGGAAATGCAAAATACTCAGATACTCAGACTCTCCGATTCAGATACAGAATCAGACTCGCAGAGAGCTAGGACCAGTCGGCATTGAAATCCATTTAATCGAGCCATCATTCTCTGGTCGCCGTCGTCGTCGTCGTTCGCTGTTGATTTATGAAATATTTTGTGCGCGCGCCACAGCCTCGCTAAATGAAAATCCATTGCCCATCGTCCGATTTCATGGGGCACGCGCGTTCTGCAAGATACCAAGTATCCGCGTATCCGCGAGATACTTTGCTTTATGGATGAGCGCTGGCTAAGAGCTCCATCGCTAAGCAGCTAAGAGGCGTTGCACATAATTTGCTTTGATCTGTTTCGCATTTGGCCAGCTGTCAACCGGGAGATCTGGATACGGGGATACCTCCTGGATACCTACATAGAAGATCTGGAAGGGGACAGGGGGCCCGATGATGCCTGACAATGGAAGCGAAATCTTCTGGGCAGAGAGCCTGCTGTTTAGGCGTAGGTTTTAATGCCAATTGGACAGATATTTTTTGCAATCAACTTGCATGTCCACATTAATTTGTTGTAATAACAAATTGAAAGTGCTTGGAATTATTTACGAGAGCAGCGCACACATACGTGTATAAAAAAGAAAACTAAGATTTATATTTAGAATGCCATTTAAGGCGTTTCCTGTGGCCATAAACTATAAGTATTTATGAGATAAGTTCGAGAAAACTAAGTCTAAGTAAAAAAAATTAACTATAGAAGGTTTTTTTTAATAATTAACAACTTGAACTATATAAATTATTATTAAAAATGTTTTAATTATTTTTTTGAAGCCTTCAAGAAGTATTCTAAAACACAAGCCCTTTGAAAACCTACAATAATAACACATTAACATAAAACCTTCGAGACCGAAACGAATTTTATGTTTATTCCAAGTGACTTTTCAAAATTGCTTCTAATAAACTTTTTGCCCCCTCTACCCCCTCCCTACTTAAGATCAATGATAAAGCCTAAAACAAACACTCGAGCCAAGACTCAAAAAAATATACGAGAGCGCGTCACGTTTTCCCAAAAATGATTTTGATTTTTAAGTGCTCCAACGAGAGAAACTGGAAAATATGTTAAGAAAATAAAAACGAATCTCGAGCGGCGGATGTGTAACAAATTGAGGTTGAACCAAGCCCACATTATCACTGTGATAAGGCCATCGATCGATCGGAGAGGCCTACCAGCTCCCATCTCAGACTCGGACGTGGTCTTGGGCTTGGGATTTGATACACTTTGAGATCGCCCAGCTGTCAGTTTCGGGGGGAGAAATACTCCGAAGGCACTTGAGACACTTCTCTCGAACTTCAACGCCTGCCAGCCCGCTGTCAAAATATTTCAATGGGTTCTCAGTCCAAGTCCCGATCCAGATCCAGATCCCGAAGCCAGTCCCCGTTTTTTATGGTCGCGTTGTGCGGTCTTTTGATGAGATCTCAATATGACGGCTGTCCAGCCCGTTTGTCTGCGTTTGTTAGACAAATTAAATCTGTTATTTCTCAAGTTTTCAATGCAAACATTGGACCTGTGAGCCCAGACCGGGCCTCCGGCACTTCTAAGTAAGTGAAACTTGTTCTAGGGGACCTTTTCCTTTTCCCAATTTGCCACGGAGCCGCATTCCCATGTCGCGTTCTGTAACCGCAGATGATCGCAGATCGGGGCGAGATCGGATGATCTTTGTTGCATTTTTCTTGTATTTATAAGGTTTCTGTCATTTCTGTTAAGGATTGAGTTATTTGCTTGCTGCCCCGCTTGCTTGTATTTTTTGTTCTCCGTCTTTGCCTTTGGGGATCCCCGCACTGTGTTGCATGCAGAAAATGCGGTTGTTTGTTATTGTAAGGCGATACTTTTTGCCATCGATCGGCGACGATAACGATTGTCGCACTTCCATGCGACAACATGAAACGCACAAATATTTGAATAAATCATAGATGGGCAGAGATTTTTTATTTATTTACGGGACAAACAAGGCGAAGAGTATTTTAATCAATAATGTAAGTTCCTTCGAGACAAAGAGGAGAAGTCGTAAAAGGACTTTGGCGGTCTTTTGTGATAATTAAAAAATATTAAACTATTTAAGGAGTTCAGATAACCATACTTGGGTATTAATTCTGAGAGTTTATTCTATGGAAAATATTTTAAAAATAAAGAGAAGGCATAATTAATGCTAATTTCTATAGAAAACTAAATAGCAAATGTATTCAGCAGGCAAGCAAACATAATTCGAGGCAAAAACAAGGCAAGTATTGATTAATTAACTGAAATTCTACCTTAAAAGATACATCAAACAAACAGAGATAGCCCAAGGCTACTGAATTTATTAATAAAACCCACCTGTATCTCAACCTGCATCTCAACCCCCTCCCTGAGGCTGCCTTTCCTTTTCCTTACACTCAAATTATTTACCATTCGAGGCTGGAAAATCTAGCAAATCTCCCAAGTAAATGTCGCCTTTAATGGCATTAATTTTCAAAGCCTTTGTTTGCATGCGATTCAAACTTGCTCCTCCTTGAACACACAGAATTTCCCACAGCAATCAGAACTAATTTAATTCTGATAAATGACAGCTGCAGTCAACAATATTATTATTGCAGGCACAACTTTCCCCAAAGCTTAGAGAGGACAAACAATAAAATTGCAATTAAGGCGGCTTGTAATAAACATTTGATTGCTGTTATTATTTACCAATAACAACGACAACAGAACACACAGGCAAATGGGAAAATTGTTTGCCAGCAAATTGATAAAATAGCAATAAAGTTAATTTTGCACTGGCCAGCATCGATATCCCTATCGGACTCCAGATCTGAATTTGCTTTTATTGACAGTGTCTTATCATAACTAAAATCATTTGCATGCAAACAAGGGGGGGCAGAGTCTGAACATGAAAATTCAATAAGCATAAGACTTTCGAATTTACGACGAAATTAACAATAATATTGCAGTTGCTGAGGGCGCAACACGAAGGCTGCCATCCGATGGGGACACTTCTACGTGTCGCCCCGCCACTGGCCCCCCATTGAGCAGGGGCTAGGAGGAAAGGGGGGTCTATCGGAAAAATAAATAAAAAAGAAGAAAGGCACCCAACTAGGTGGAGTCCTTTGGGTAGGTATACTTTTTCTTTAAGATTAATTGTGAAAATTAATATTAAAATATATAATAGAAGCTTTTTTTCTTTTACAACTTTAATGCTTCATCTCCGTTTATTATTTTTAATAATTGCAGGTTAACGATAATTAAAAGTAATCAAAATATGTATTCTAGTTTGTTATTAGAGCCAGCTTTAATGACTTTTAAAGGCAGTACTAGAAATAATTACATCTTAAGCCATAAAGTGTATTTACTGTTCGCCTTGCTCTGCTTCTTGGCTTCCTTTTTTATGGTTTAATGCATTTATTTAATAAATTCATAGAGAATTCCGCACATCGCCGCCGGGGCCTGGGCCATCACGCACACAGAAAGTGGCAGTTGAATGGTTCCGTTCGGTTCTGGAAGACCATTGAGGAGTCGCCAGCCTCAAAGCATCGATTGTAAACGATTTTACGAGCTCGCCTGCAATAATCTACGCAATTTTATTGACACTCTGCTCTTTGTGGGACGAGTAATTCATGCGTTTATCTCGCCGCGGGACATCTCAAGCACACTGGGCTGGGGTGACCCTTAGACAGGGACTGGGTCTAAGACTGAGACTGGGACTTTCTCCGATAAGGCGACGACCCACTTGACTCGAGTCGGGGAATGTTACAGGTTGTCCCATTTCCGTAAAGGTCTCCCATGACCTATCTGATTGTCACCTAGCGGCTGACTAATGAACAGCTAGATGAGATTGGGATTGGATTGGGATTGGCTGGGAGCTGGGAGCTGGGTTTAAATGGCAGCTGGCTTTCAGAGTGTCTCGTCTGTCTACGGTAGCTGTCGCCGTGTTATCTGTATTTGGAAGTTTGTAGCTATCTTTGAATCTGAATTTCTGTGTGCTACTTAGCAGAGGCTTTAAAGAGTCTCATAAGCCCCACGAAAGCCCCTCAAAAACAATCCAAAAACCCCTTTAAAAGCCCCTCTAAAACCCCTCTGAAAACCTCTCAGAAAATCCCTCTCCCATTTATAACTTTTAATCGCTTGTCATAAACTGCAATCGTATTAATTTGCCGCTCCGTCTGACATGCAATTATATGTAAATAAATATTTATTTAAATGCTTACTTATTTATGGTTTTTATGGGCTGCCAGTCAAACAGTTCGTTTTGCTTTTTATTTATTTCATTCTATTCATTCTTTTTTTATGGAAACTCCCTTAGTAAATTCTCTACCTTCCAATCAGCATTTCCAAGACTCAATTAGGCAAACGAAAAGCATTCACTTTTAAACAAAAAACAAACCCAAATATTTGTAAACTTTTTTTATCGATTGTTTCACACACACAGGCCCTGCGTAATTATTAACCTTTAACATTTTCACGCTTGAGCTTTGGTGGGAAACAGCCAAGAAATATAGCTACCAAATGGGAATGAAAAATATCACAAAAATGACCCAAGCCAAGGGAGTAGCTCCACTCTTTTTCTAGATATTATTAATGGACGTCTATTTGTCAGAAGGGGGATGCGGATGCGCAGGCAGCCGTGACTAATAAGGCCGCCGCGCCGCTTATTCGCATTCGCAATTCCGCTCTACGGCTCTACGGAGAGTTTAACCGGACTCACTGCTAATTGCCGTGAAGGCGCCGCCGCTTTTGAGGGAGGAGAGCTGGAGGACGAGGGTTATCCCCATGCAAATTGCGGCAACAAGTGCCAGAAATCCCGGCATTGTCCTCGCACTCCCAGCCATCTCTCGAACGCCTGGCCAAGACGATTCCAGCTTAATTATCATAGCGCTTTCGGACACTCGGCGTACAGAGAGAGAAATTTTTGAATGAATTTTAAATGTAACACAAATATTGTAAATAATATTAGCATCTGAATGAAAATATATATATGATTTAGGAGATGGGAAAGTACTCCTTCACTGCTTTTCAAGCTTTTGTTTGAAATTATAAAAATAAATAATAATATCTCAAACATTTTCCCTCTGTAACTCCCCCCAAAAATATCCATAAATTTCTCTCAGTGTGCCCTGTTGGATTAGCAGCTCCCCGATTTGAGTGTGTACAACCAATCAGCAGCTGCAAGTTGCCAAATGAGCGGCAGAGAGCTTCGAGTCGGCGGAGTCAGTGCCTCATGTGTCACCCGGAGGCTGGCTGCAACGTGTTGCGCTAATTTTATATGCAAATTATGGCAAAAGCGCGACTTGTATGCTAATTTAACTCCTCTTGTTCGGCCATTCAACCCCCTTCAGCCTGCCGCCTCTGGTTAGCACTCCTTTATTTTAATGATCCTCCTCGCACAGGCTTGCAAATATTTGGAGAATGCGAAGCGTCCGCTTCTCTTTTTCTTATTTTTTTGTGAAATGTTTGCGTTTTTATCTGGCGCAAAAGTGTGAAATTTTGACGCGACGTCAAACCAATTTTTCGCTTCACTTTGCCGCGATATGTGGATCAGTCTGGGGCTGCAAATTGGGGATTGGAAGCGGAGACTGGAACTGAGACTGGGAGTCCGGGGAGCACTCCTTTCACCGCATCAGGGCCGTTAATGATTTTTGAATACATCATGCTGGGCCTCATTTTAACACACTCTGGCACAGGGGCCTGCTTAATGCCGTTGCTCTTATTTTCCTGGGATATTTCTTAACATTTTACACTTGGCAGCCTGTCAGGCTTTCTCAGATATGTGTGAGATTTTTTTTGGAATTTTTACTTGTAGGTCCTTTGGACTGTGTCTTAATTAGTTAAGCCAGCAGACAGGGACAGCCAACGGGGCGTATGATAAAGCTTAAGAAATGAAGCCTCAATTAAACAAGACATTAAAAATTCTACAAAAATATCTGAACTCTGCTATATTTTTATTTTAAAGTTTAAGCTTTGTTTTGCATTTAGAGAGACTTTAGAAGCCAGCACAATTAAACTACAAAACTGGGTCACTCTAGAGTTGTTTACCCTCCAGCCGCCACTTTGTGCAATCAGGCAATCTTGGCCATACTTTTTGTTCGGTTTTTTTCGAACATATTGCAAGGGTAACGAAATAGAAACAATTTATGAAAATTTATAGAAAACGCCGGAGCGCAAATCAAGTGTTACTAAATTGTGAATAATGACTCCATCGCGGTTAAAAAAAAATAAGAGAATTACAAAAAGCGAACCGCGCGACGGCTGACCAATTTCTGAGCGCTACAAAAGACCAATACAAAGTCTAACGAATCTAATCAAAAGATAAACTCACGCGCATCGAGGAGGAAACCCTCCTCTAACGAGTATTTTAAAGTTTCAATCAAAAATTCGATACACTTTGCATGCGCGAAGAGGGGATTTTCGGGATGGCGAGATGGCGAGATGCCGCGGCGACGGAGCTCGTGCAGCTAATAAGCTGCGGCTTACAGAAATGCGGCAATAATCATCATTTATTTTCGGCTTCTCCCTGCTTTTTTTTCTTTATTTTTTTTTTTTTGTTTTCTGGCTGCGGCCGCAAACATGAAATTATGATTTTTATTGAAGAATTCGCACAGCGGGCGGTGTAATTAATCAGCGCTCGATGGAATCGAGCGACGGCAGCGTGAAACGGGCGAGGTCGAGTGTCAGCAGAGGCGGCAACAAGCCCCCGTCCTCCTGCTTTCCCCCCCTCCAAGACAGTGGCTGCCGCAGCCCAGGGGTCAGCTTGAGGCCGCCACGTTGCGTATGAGTAATTTCTGGTTGGTGCCGCCGCAGCAACCCGCTGCGAAAGTGAGCTTAACGGTAGTTTCCACCGGCTAACAATTCCATTGCGTTCAACGCTGTTTGATTTAAATTGTTCCCATTGTTGGCCAAATGCCGCCGCTTTTTGGGCCACACAGAAAATACAAAAGAAAAGCGGTCTCAAAGGGGTTTTAATATGGGGAAGCCAGAGTTTAAGATTACCAGAAGCTTGGTTTGTTTTTAAAAATATAATATGTTCTTCAATTCAGGTTTTTGAAATTTATTAAAATTATAAAAGGAATAGTTTTTGAGTGTGACCCTAAGAAAATCTATTTCGCAATATTTAATTAGAGTTTTTCCCACAATTTATAAGGGATTTATAATGTGAGCTTATTTTATAATATACAATTAATGAGAGAAAATACTTTAATGCTTTAATGTAAAATATATACATACATTAAAGGGTAAAAACTATTTTTGTGTCACAAAATATTCTACAATAATAACAGTTTAAGATTTAAGTGACAACCCTAATATGTCCTGCACTAAATTGCATGGTGGTGGCAACCTTAAAATTGGAAGGCATTATGACACTTCCTGTCACTGTCATCCACCAAAATTTTCTTCACTTGGATTTTTGCATTCTGACCAACGCATGCGAAAAACTAAAGAAAAACTGAATAAAAGCAGCAAGTTTTAATAAGAAATCTTCATTAACCAATCAGGAAGGTGAGTCCTTAAGAGTGTTTAACTCATCTAGCCTTCTTCCATGGAAATTTTTCTCATTTTTACATTCAGAAAGAAAAAAAATCTCTCCGTAGAAAAGTGGTAAAAACGGAGTGCTTCCAAAAGGAATTGAATTTAAATTAAATAAACCTGACGGTAAGGTTCTGTAATTACTATTTTATGTATGTAGTTATTTTTGAATATTTTCTTTAGATAATCATGACTAATCGGCGCAGTCAAAGACTGCAGCAAAAGCGCGAAGCTGCTGCTCCCCAACCCGGGAGTGTGGATGCAGTTCCAGCTTCTCCAGGAAGCATTCCTAGTCCTCAAGCCGGGAGCGATGCTTCAGGTTCTTCAGGAATAATTACTGGGGCCCCACCTGGGAACGTTACTGTTGCTTCCCCGGAGAGCGTTGCAACTCCTCAAACCCGAAGCGTTGCTAGCTATCAGCTCCGGAGCGCTGCCAATCCCCGAGGGGCTACTGCTCCTCCATCCGCTGGAATGTCCCGTGCCAAAGAAAAATCCGCCAACCAACGTAAAAAACTTATGCCGGTCATTAGACCCACGCGTCCCAGGGGAAGACCGCCAGGCCGTATAGAAAAGCTGCCGATCTTTGGACCAAGGCGTCCACGGGGACGACCGCCAGGCCCCAAGATAGTCCCACCGCCGCCAGGACCCGAGATAGCCCCACCACCGCCACCCAAAGCCGCGTTCAAGCGCACTCTGGAGGTCATGAAATCCGTTCTCCAGTGTGCTATTCTAGTGCCCCTAGCGTATGTTATTGGAAATTCAACAATAAAAAATTATTTATATTAAAATAATATGAATTTATAATAAAAAAAATTATTAAAAAAATATTAAAGACCTTGTCTCATGATTTCCTTTCTCTTAAAGCACACCCTTTGGCTTCCGCTGGGCAGAAGTTGGTTAAAATGTGTCCCAAACTTGGCTCAATCAGCGCGGAACAGCTTTGAGCTTGTTAGCCGGAGCCACTTAAGCCAAACCTAAATTACGCCAAAATCGATTGCAATTGCGTTGATTATCGCTGTCCAAGCTGGCCGTTGCCGAATTTATCGCCCGCAAATGCATTTCACGCGAAATTTATGTAGTTTACTCCACCGCTCCTGCTTCCTTCCTCCAAAAAAGCCAAAAAATACAACAAAAATAAAAAGGAAACCTAAATACAACGTACACATATTGGATTTGGAAGCTGGATCGGAGCGTTGGCTATTTGGCCACCGGTTTTAAGCGACGCAGCCGGACTGGCCCCGCTTATCGTGGCAATTACAAACCGAGATTTATATGGGCCGAGGGGTTGGCCAAAAGGTTGGGCCAAAACGGGGAGGGAGGGAACACCCCGCCGAACACCCGCACGGAGTTCAAACGAACGCAGCCGTCAGCCGGCCGAGTTAATCGCCAAGTGTTTCTCTCTTATTTTAGCCTTTTTTTCGGGCCACAAAATGTCGAATTAAATGGATTTTTATTGAAATCAAGTTGCCCGTCGATGGCCGGCGATGCCGCGGGGGCCGAGTCAGGCGGCAAACTGCCGCTGATTGGATCTTAAAGGATCTAATTGGTCTCCGCGAAGTCGAGACAAGGCTAAATCACTGAGTAGCAGCAGCAGTGGCTGGTGGTGGTCGTGAGGGGTCAATTGCTCCGGCCTGATCTACGACAATTGCAACGGGGTCTTTGGCTTAAATAACAGAGCTTAGAATTGGCAGCAGCCGCAGCAGAGCGAGAGATATGATCGCCAGGGCTTCATAAAGTTCTTGGCAGTCGAAACGCTGAGAGATTGCCAGATAATCATTTAAAGTGTATTGAGTAATTGAACCGAAAGCCCCAAATTAAATGGCAAAAATTCAAGTGATTGCCGTCTCTATGGGTTTTGTTTTTTTTACATACCAGAATTTATAGATAAGTCTTAAGATTTATAAGGTGGGTCAGGAATTTAAAATTATAAGTTGTCAAATGCTTGGATTGCTCAATAGAAATACGGTTCTTATAGAGTTTAAAAATCTATAAAAATAAAAATAATAAAATTAGGTCTATGCCTAAAATCCCTAGATATTTAATATTTCCATATATTACATTTTAAAATATTTTCTATAAGATATAAAGAACGATATATTTGTCGATATATCACTTTAGACTCTGCCTCTCACCAAAGTAAAGACTTTCCTTTAACCAACTCACCCTACCACTGAATATTTTCTTCGATTCCAAGAACCAAAAAACACCTCGAGGGCTTTGGCTAGATGGGGCCAATAGAGACATAAGCATATTAGATGCCATCGTTGGTCGTATGAAGTTATTCACGGCCAAGTGCATTACTAATTGGCAGCAGATTTTTATCTAATCCAGCGCCATGAATTACAATTTCAACTAATTACAGTGGTGCCTGTGAGGAGTGGAACTTAGCAGGTGAAGGATGCGGCGCATCCATGTGGGCAGAGCAGCAGCAGCAGCAGCAGCAGCAGCTCAATGATTTATTGGTTTGTAATTTCCATTCGAGCCCACGAGCTGAACACCAATGAGCCAACGAGAGTTCCAGCCTGGTCTTTGGTCTTGGCCTAGACATGAACATGCGACAGGAAAGGCAAACACGGTCCGAAAGACCCGCCGCCAGCGGTATTCCAAACTGGGCCTAAAACGATGATGGCCATGCACAGGGAGGATCGGTTTGGTTTGGTTTGGTTCGGTTCGGTTCCTACTGCTGCTGGCCCGGGTTGACATCGGAGCAGCGTCAACTAATGAAGATGCGCGATGCATCATGCTCAGGCGCTTCCTTCCAGTCTCGAGTGCAACTCAGGATGCTGATGGTGCTGCGCGCTCTGTGCCTGGTGTGCTGCCCAGTCAAAGCCCAGAAGCAATTTTCGTAATCAGAGAAATTCATAAAAATTAAAAGAGTCATTTGCATGTTGTTGCTGCACGAGCCTGAGAAGCTGCGACCAAACATAGGACAGGGATCACTTGGTAAAAGGGATATCTTGTAATCAGGAACCTAGAATTTATAGTCAGAGGGTATAATAGCTTGGGGAATACTGGGAAAAACTGTGTAAAAACCAGTAGAAGTATCATTCAACCTCATAACATTTTTAAAGTTTTTATTACCATCAACAAATTCAATCAATTTTGTTAGGCTTGTAATTTATAACATTAAAAACTTAAATAGGACAGCAAAAATATTTATATTAATTATTATTAATAATAAAAAAAAGCATCCAATTACCTCTTCCATATTATATTAAAAACAATTCCGATCTCCAATTAAAGACCACTCCTCTTTTTCCATGTTAGCCACTTACCACTGTAGTTCGGTAAGTGCAAGAAGGATTTTTTTTCTTGGCATAGTCTTGGCCTCTCCTCAACTGGTTTGCGCCAAGAGCTCTCGGCATTTGGGTGTAAAATAAAGGAATGACTAATTTTTCAACGTTTCGACGAATGATAAATGTGGCATGTGGCGAGCCCGAGAGCAATCATGTTGCACTGTCACTTGGGGCACACACACACACAGATGCACACACTCCAGACTTACCCAGACACTTGCAATCACAATCGCAATCCCAGAACACGTCTCCTAAGCTCTGGCTGCCACGCTGGAATTGTTGCAACGTCATAATTATCCAGCCAGTGCGGCAGCATCCCGAAACACATGACCATGCCCCATGCCACATCCCTTTATCCATACCCATTCCCAGGCCATCCTCAGCCACATACTCCATGTTGTCCTCGGCCCTGAGAATGAGTAACGACTTTGATGGTAAATGGACACAGACTTCTGTGGAGTACTGAGCGGAAGAGTCTGGTGGGAAATAGGGATCCCAGGATATCAATTTAATAAGGTAATTAATAAAATTTAAATAAATTTAAATATATCAATATTTAATCATTTAAATAACCACTAAAGTGGCGAAGAGTATTTCCTTTAATTTAAGTCACTACTTTTCCCCCCACACATCCTAGAACCTCATGCCGATGCTATATATATTCCTGGCTGTCCCTCGCAACTCATCATCCGGCTAACTGAAAAATTTACATTTTACGCGAGCGACGACGATCATCCAGTTGGAGTCATTAAGCCAAAGGGATCTGGTAAAATGTTGTCAAGGAGATTTAGGAGCCTCGCCTCGCTGAGTTATGCGCGGAAAGGATTCGACAGGCCGGCAAGGTGGTCCCTGGGTCCTTGTCCAAGCAACACAACACAACACAGCCGGCGGACCACTTCAAGTGGCAGCAAGTAACTGAGGAATGCCCTCGAGGAATCATTTTATAGTCATCATCGGAAGTTGTCCAGGCTCCGGCCAAGAGAACCCAGGGAACCAGTTGCGCTAAACTAGTTTGGCGCATTTAATGAAGTCATTAAAGGCCGCGCGTGTGGCGCGATCTCAAATTACTTGGCATAACCGAAAATTACATACAAAAGGAGGGGGGCCGGGAGTAGTTCCTAGCCCTTGGTAAGGACGCGCCCAGAAGAGCTTAAAATAAACCCAGCAGGAACCGCTTACAAGCCGCCATCTACAGAGGGGCAGCAGCTTATGGAGCTGGAAAAATGCTGACTGGGAGTGAGACTCGGACTGGGAATGGGAATGGATCTGGGTCTGGTGCTTGTACTGGCAACTGGGAACGGGACTGGTGGAACTGCGAGTGAGCGACTGTCAAACCGGTAGACATGGACGGCGGCCACGAGAACAACGGCAGGAACAACCTTCAGCGCCGACTGCATCCGCGAACTAATGGACTGTGCAAAAATGAGTGACGCAGCATCGGATGACAGGAGACACTGTGGAAGAAATGGTATGTAGTTTGGTTTACAAAATTATTTAATTACAAAAGAAAATTATATATAAACTCTGGAAAAAGTAATAAATAAGAAAGAAACAAAATAAAAGAGTAAAAAATCAATATCAATAAATTTGAAAAACAAAAGAAATCAAGTAAAATCTTTAAATATACCTAGAAATGAATCCACTTGGATTCCTGTTTTTCCCAGTGTCCCTTCAAGCCAAGTCTAGAGTGCAGACATTGGATCCTGTGACTCGCTGCTCGCTGCTCACTGCTCGCAGCTGCCCTCGCGGATGGCGGGTCTTTATATGCAATGGCCATATTTAGATAAGGTAACGACAAAATTTTTACAATATAAATGCTAAGTCTGCGCCTCCTCGCAGTCGTAAGAATGATGTAAAACGCATTGGGAATGGAGTGCAGTGAAGTGAAGTGAAATGAAGTGAGCCGGGGCCCGATGAGAGTTAAATTCGTGTTGAAATAAATTAATTGCGCTAACTTGCAACTCATGCGGCACCCGTTGCAGGTTCCCGGCTCCAAGTTCGAGGCTGCCCAGATGCAGATAGATGTACTGGGCCATGGCATATTCACCAGCTTGAATTTGTCGTCGGAACTAGGGGAGATTGGCGGCTGGACCGCGGTGGCTCGCGGTGGCTTGAGGTGGCTTGAGGTGGCTCTCGGGTGGAATGGAAGCTCGCCTGCAGCATCATGAGTGCCATCGATCAAAGTCTGTGTTTGAGAGGGTCTTACTTGGGGATGCGCGCCAGCTCCTCTTCTTTATTTTTTTGTATTTTTTAGTTGCCGTTGTATTTTGTGTCTCGCCTCGAGTCAAATGTCCACAAATTAATTTTCTTTATTAAATTTCAGCATGAAAAATGACGCGAAAAACGCTTCCGCATGCGCACCGAAAAATCAGAGAGAGTCTGGCCAGGTGTTGGCCATTTTAATTTGGCTAAGACAATGTGCCGTTTCTAGAGAAAAAGAGATTCCTGGCGGTAGCCCGAGCATTTAATTGATGGGAAAAGCTTAGAAGCAAGTGCCACACATCAGAATTTCTCATTTCGTGTTGATTAATTCTGCGGCCATCATCCTCAGTCTGGCTGCGGCTTCCTTAACGGGTTATGAAACGCCTGCTGGACTATTGATGAGCCGGAATGGTTAGGCCAAGATGGCTAATAAATGGCGGGGCTGAAACCAATTGAGCTCAGGCTAAGGATGCAGAGAGGAAAAACTGTATAGTTAATTTTACAATAATACAAGTTTGCATATTAAAAATAAAGCTTGCGAGAATTTAAAAGCATTTAATTACCCATATCTCTCTGCTCAGTTGATTGATCTCCTAATAAAACTCGATCTGGTTCAAAAGATCATCTTAAATAGCCACCAATTCTGGCCAAGTTTAGTTAATTAACCAAACCAATTACCAAACAGCACAAAGCCAACAAAGTCAGGCCAAGAATAGACAACGAATCGAAACCGAATTAAGCCCCAGTGAGTACTCATAATGAAGAGATTAGACAGCAAAAAGGTCCAAGTCATTTCCACACACAACTTCAATTAGGCCGGGTTCAATGCAAAAGGGGGACCCTGGATCCGAAAAGGAATTGGAAATAATAAGGCGTAACTAAATGGGCGCTTTAGTCTATAATCATGACACAATTTCCGCCGGAGTTTGTATTTGTATTCGGAGCAGTATTTCCCGCCCGCGTTTGTCAGGAAGTTCCCTCAAACCATTCGCCGATGAGTTGGCAGAAAAAATCGGTCTACTTACATCGCGGAGCTGGAGCATCGTCACAGTTGAGAGTTCAACTTGAAGGGAAGCGACGACTCCGTCGGTCGTAAGTAGCAAACCTTAAATGGAGGCGATGATGATTTGTAATAAATTGAATATTAACCAGCATTTGTTCGGGCTCGGAGACCAAATTGCCAGCCATATGAGTCGGAGGGAGTGTTGTAATGGGGGTACTTCGAGTACAGAGAGAACATTAATGGGTTTTTTATAATAAAAGGAATTAAATAATGTAGAAAATACAATATTTTAGCCTTCTCAATGAGAACATATTATTTAATCAAAATCTTAGTTATTTAAATTATGTTTTAAGGTCAAACTCTCTGCTTAACTGTTTTCAAACTTAATTACAATATTTTCCAATATTTTCTCTTTGCATAAAAAGTGAGAAAATGTATGTAAATTCCTTAAGCCCAGGAGGAAGAAGTAAACCGCGAGTGTCACTCATTTGCACTTGTTTTCCTGAACGAAAGCCAGCCAGCCAGCCAGCCAGATATGACAGGTGCGCCAGGTGAGTTTGCCCCTCTCGTAGCCCCGGTTTCTGGTATGGCACTCCTAGGCCTATAATTAAGATACCCGAGTGGTGTAATGCGCACATTGTTTCGGTTCAAGAAAAGGGTATATGTATATAGGAAGTTCGTTCCCCGCTCTCCTGTATAATTTGTGAACAATTACGCTTTGTAATAGCATTTAATGACTTCATTTTCCGAAATAGCGGCGTCTGCATTCCATTTGCGATCTTTATCGCGGCTGCTTTGGGTAAAAATGTGTATGGAAAAAGCTCTCAAGTTATGTGGGAAAAAAGAAAGAGAAATTCTGAACAGAAAGTTAAAAAGAAAATCTGAAAGCAATGAACACGATTAAAATAAATATTGTAAAATTATCAAACGAGAAAAAATATAAAAGGATAAACAAGAAACAATATTTTCAAATTAGAAAATAATAAAAATTTAAATGCAAATATTTTGAAAGCAAAAACTAAGGAACATGTTAAAGGTAAAAATTAAAAAAACAATTAATAAGAAAGCCTAATAGCCTTCAAAATAATTTATAAATGGAGAAACCATCATAACTATTTTAAATAATTAAGAGAATGTAAATATTAATATGTTCCTAAAAATAATAAAACACTTAAAAACTTTGTATGTTTGCTATCTAAAAAAGGATATACTGACTCTTTTGATAGGTACTATCCCCACAATTGTCCTCGGATGTTAAGTGCAAAATAACTTTGTTCAAATCGCGGCCCGGTTGCTAAACAAATTTGTAGTGCAAATTGCGAAAAGCTTTTAGCATTATCTGAATGGTAATCTGATCCGATTATCATTGGCAGCAGCTCAGCACTGGCACTGCGCCTAGGCCTAGGCCGAGTTGTCGGATCAACTTTTAGCCAAGATCGAACGGCCCTAATCCCGACGCGGTGTCATTAAAAATATTTAAAGCCAAACCCAAGTGGAGCTGAAAACGAAAACTGAAACTGGTACTTGGACTGGGACTTGCACTGGAACTCCGACTGGGACTGGGACTGGGACAAGGATCCACCCTTGGTAATAATCGTAAACATCACTTTGCATAATAAGAATGCTCCATCAATTTGTGGACTATCTAAAGTGATATTAATTAAAAGATCATTTATATCGGTGTGCGTAAAATAGCAAAATGTTCATGAAAGGACTGGCACTCATCACTGCCAAATGGAATCAGGCTCTCGCTCCTCGCCGGGGCTGGCCGCAGAAGAAGTTGTCGCTCAGTTGGCGCGTTGATATTTATTGATACTGACAATGGACCCCGCCGCAGCTCCTCCTTGGGATCGTTCTCTCTCGAGAGGATGGGCCTGACAAGTTATGCAAATCGCGGAGACGACACCAAGATCAAAATAAACTTTACGCATGCAGGGACTCTCCGCAGGTGAGTGGGCAGAACGCACGACGACGACGACGACAACATCAACATCATTGCGGACAAGGTCATTCCGAGGAATGGGTAACTCTGGACGGGACCTGGAGCGCGCTCTGCCTTTTGACGCTGGCAATTCCTCAAACTAAGTGACTCGGGCAGATGACCAACGAGAGGAGCGACTCTGTCCGAAACGAGTGCAAAAGTGAAAGATTGATGGCGAAATTACTTTAAATGCCCGCGATGCCAGGAAGGTGGAGCAGGAGACAGGAGCGGATTGGGGTTAAGAGGGGTGTTAAAGGGTTATAAAATATTATATAAATTATTAAATATTACTAGATTTATTCAGATAAAATTATGATTGTTTTAGTGTCAAAAATATTAGTTTAAAATTTGTTTCCTTATTACACAATCTAGAGTTTATTATACATATTCTCAAAAAATTAAATCCTACTATTTTCAGGAATTAAAAATTTAAAAATCTCTAAAAATTCTATCACATTTCATAACCTTCTAGTAAGCCAGTGCCCTCCTGTTTTTTACTTGCTCTTCATCCATGACAGTGCAAACCCTAAAACGTAAACAAGGCAGGCCAAGTCTTAGACAAACGTCCTGGTCTGTTGATCAATCTGCGCGACGCCTACCCAAAAACATGAAATCCTCTTCTTCGGCCCGGCTAAGTCATCTTCCAGCTGCGGCTCTAACTTTAGCTCCATCTGCGACTCGAGATCCGTTCCCATCTCCTCTCCATTGGCGACAGGCGACAAACCTGTCTGGTGGCGAGGAGAAGAGTTCCTTGGGAGTCCAGGCAGTGCTTGGCCACTTGGCTACATTGTAAACCGACTTTGGGCCGCGGCTTTGGCTTTGGCCCATCAACTTGTCCATGGCTGAGCGATGGAGATGGGAATGCACTAAATAAAAATAAAGAAAATTGGAAATAAAGAATTATATATTATAATATATATAGAAATATATCATAATATTAGTGCATATTAAAAGAGAATTTCTATTATTCAAATATTTAACTATATATACAAATTTATCAAAGAATATAAAACTGTTTTCCTTATAAGAAAAACATTAAAACTGGTATTAAATATATTGAAATAAAAGATAAAGTTATCAGTTCTTGCTGTGGTATACCCAAAATCTAAAAATTGAATTTACAAAACTATATATTGTCTTAAAATTCTAATTTTTCTTTGTGTAACATAGCTTTGATTCAGGATGACTATAAACCGAACAGACTGGGATCTTATAGGATGGAATTGGATGGTCTCTGGCCGGCTGGCTGGCTGCCTTCAATCAGTCGAACGCAATTCGAGTTGACAACATGTCGCAAATGCGTGAGGCTTCTGGGGGAGCGNGGGGGGGGGGGGGCAGCAGCCATGTTACAACATGGACCGCTCTTATGATTATATAGATTATATTGCCTGCCAGCCGCTACATCCTCCATCCTCCAGTCCAGTCCAGTCGGCCGCATGTAATCCGCATAGCGGCCCCTCGCCGATTCCCGCGGCTGGCGTGATTGAAAGATTGAGTGCCAGGCACAATTAAAGTGCTGCCCGATGATGATGATGTATGTATAGCAATTGTCACAAGTCCTAATTTGGTTTTGCCTGGCTTGGGCCAAATGCAACGGAACAGGTGCGAGAGCAGGTGGCAGAAAAAAAATGGGGACAATCTATTTGAATAGAATTTATTTGATGAATCAGAAATGCAAAGGAGGCAGTCCAATGAATGGCTGAGGAGCCTCAAGGCTTCCTCTTTGGCAGTAATTCCTTAACATCTTTAAAGTGAAAGCCACAGAAATCAATTTCCGACAGAGTTCAGTGCACTTTGAGAAAATCAGGGGAGAATACGATTATAAAGAAGCAGTAATATTTGAAGTAAATAAAAATAGAGCTAAGCAAATATGAAAATATTTTAGACATTTATAAAGGATACAAAGTTAACTTTATAGTAATATTTAAGCCCAGCTTCTGAGGTATCCTTAACCCATTAAAACTTGTTAACTACCCAAGTTCAAATGGTTAATATTTTCCCTTGTGTAAATAGCAAAAAACTTTGCTGACTCTGCCGACTCATCCAGCGTGTTTATGGCCAGCAGAAACCTTCATTATTTATGTGCTTATCGCGGTGATAAACCCGCCTCAACGGCATTTGCCTGCGGACTGAGCTTGGTACTTCCCCTCTTCTTTTTCTTCAGTTTTCAGTTTTCTTTCTGGGGAGTTAAACAAATCATTAAGTACATAAGGGGGGAAGCTCAATCAAACGGCCATTCTGGGTAGCATTTGTGCACCTGTCGTCGTCGTCTTCGTCTTTGCTGCAGCCAAAGGCGCCTGAAAATCTGCGGAAAATTGCGGAAATGCGCTTCTGCGGTGCTTATTGGTAGCAGCATAAAGCCAGATTATTGGAGGCAACAATAAAACTGTGCAACAATCAAAATAATACAAGATTTACAACGCAACGCAGTGGAGTCCGAAATAAGAGGAAGATGCCATTTAGAGATGATAAAAGTAACGATTTATAATCAAATTTAATTGATTTTCAAAATATATTTATCGTAGTTTTAAGAGGGAAAAAAAACTTATTTAAATTGATATTTACTCAACAAGTTTTCGTATAAATTTTTTGGGAAATAATTATTTAATTATTATATACCCTCTCTCGATACATCGATTTCTTCTACATTTCCCATTTCCGATTTCCCCTCCCCATTGCCCATCCCCAATTCCGATTCCGATGGGAATGCAGATGGGCTTTTGCTTGCACACAAAAAGTGCAATGAAGATGCACAATAAAATAAATAAGCGCATAAAAGGTGAGCAGCGAAAATTTGCAGTAATTTGAGATTACGTTGGCATTATGGGAGGGAAAGAAAAGACCCGCCACGAGACCTGCAGTAAACCGTTGCCAACTTTTACTGCGGCGACAGCAGAAACTCAAAGCAACCCGGCCAAGAGACAGCCAGCGGACGAAGACGAAGCCAGCGAGCCAGGTCCACAAAGCCGCAGCTGTTAATGAATGGCAATGGCTTTGTTGGTAATGAAGTGTTGGCCATAATGCCGGCATGACGATGACGACCAAGACAAGACCCGAACGGAGCTCCGCCAGACATTCAGACTTTTAGCCAGAAATGACGACATTGACACAGGGGGCGATAAGCCAGATAAGGAAGTCCCCCGAAAACCCATTGGGTTGGTCTAGTTGGCTTTTGTCTCGGCTGCCAGGATGTGCCACTGGGGCAATTAGCCAAGGCCAAGTTGGAAAACTAATAGGAAGCATGGGAAAACAAAGAGAAAGGGAAATATATTTCACATTCTGAAAGAAGCAGCAAATGATGAAATCTTTTGTGCCAAGAAAAACTAATCCCATATGAATAGTTTATAAATATTAATCCTCCCCAAACCTTAACCCATTAAATCTGAGATTTATTTACAAATCTTAATCTTGGCCATAAATATATCTATTCACGAATTTCTGGGCTTCAAATCGATTCCCATTCACCGTGGCCGCACTAAATCCTTAATGAATCTTGTGCAATTCGTTTAGTCATCTCGGTACTAAGCATAAATTATAAACATATATGCTCGAGTCCTAATGGAAAACTTTGATACGGCCATAAAAATATGACATAAAATATTTTACAACCCAAACATGGCCATAAAGCTCAACTGCAGAAAATGTGTGCCAAAACGAGCAAAAAATACTTCACAATTCGATCCTCTCCTAACTTGAAACTTTTCTCTTTCTTTTGGGATAGTAAAAATCAAAGAGATTTCAGTGTTTGTTGTTAAATATTTGTCTTTGATTTAAGCCAGAGTTGGGAGCTCCATCTCCATCTGCATCTGCCTGTGACCACTGCCATTGTCTTGGCCAGTTTCTCTTTGACTTTTTTAACCAATAGCTGGGAGGCTTGACACATGCAAGACACAAATCATGATTTGCCGGGTAGATGTTACAGCTGCACCCCTTCTGTGGACGTCAACAATGAAATTGTCAAGTGTTGACAAATAAATTTGAGGATTTTCGAGGAGATTTACTTATGCTAATGAAAGACACTTGTCACAGATACTCGCACTGGCACTCGCACTCGTCGCCACTTTGCGGCATCGCCTTGAAGTGCTCCGGCCACGTTGCCTCGCATAAATATGTTTGCTTTTGGTAGTTTTCCCCAGGCTGAAGTTTGACTGAAGCCTGGCTTTCAGCTGATGCTTTGAGCTGGAAAAAGTACCGTAGCAAATTTGCAGAGTGAAAGAATTTGAGTAGAAACACTAAATTAGCAAGAGGCAAGTGCCAGGCAGAGAAAGAGGAGTTCCCGGAAAAATTGGTAGGACCTGGAGAGTTAGTCACATAAATATTTATGAATGTTTGGGGTTGTGAAATGAATTGCAGCAGGGAAATTTGCAGTTTTTAAGGGGAAAGGGAGAGCTTTAAATATTACATTTTAAAATAAAAGTTAAATGAAAGCAAAAAATGTGATTGTGAAAGAAATTTATTTGAATATTTCTTTTAAATATTAAAAAAATATTGCAAAATTTTTTTTTGATGTTCATTAATTTTTCTTACCGTGTAAGCATCTCCCAAAAATTTCAGGTTGATTGAAGGCCACATCCGTCGCTCATCCTAATTAGAGTCCACCTGCACACGATGTTATCCTAAAGCGGAGAGTGTCTCTATACATGGCTAGTATATCTTTCCGATCCCTACGATGCCCAACCATTTCACACGCTCATCAAATTGACGCCTCAGCCCCATCAGATTCGAGCCATAAATCCCCAGCGCCAAAAGACTGGTAAAAAAATGAAAAATCTCAATTGCCTTCTACCTGTGAACTCTGGCCGATAAAAAACAATAAATTTGTAAAACAAAAAAAATATATACAGGCAAACTACTAAATTGCAGGCACACATATCAAGCTGGAGTCGCGATACGTGCCTATTTTGGGGTACACTCATAGAAATTATTTATAAAGGCAATTAATTGCCTTAATTGCCTTGAATTTCTATAATTAAATATTTTTTTTATATTTTTTAAACCTCTTCAAACAATTGATCTAAAGTTAAAAAATTGAATTAATTTTTAAACTCTTCCTTTAATATCAAAATATTAATTAAAAGCAAACATTTGAAAGCTACTTTGAATATATTTTACCATTTCTTCAAATAGTTTTTGATATCTTTAAAACCATTTAAAAATTGTAACCATACCCACACTCCTTTTTTAACAGCGTAGAACAGCATAATTGAGTAATTAACTCGAAATTTACTCGAAACGAAACCAGTTATTCACTCGACTCGTTCCGTTCCAACGTGTTCCACTCGACTCATAAGAGAGCCAGTCAGTGCAGCCTGAATTTCCCAGCCAAATATTTCTATACTCGAAAAGAGGCCTATAAAATGGTTAAATAATATTTTAAAATTGCGAAATAAAATACTAAATCATAAAAATATTCATTACTAACAAATTAATCTATGAATTCGAGGAAAATACATAAGTATTCGCTATAAAACTCACTCAAAATACTCAAGAACCGAGTGAGTGTATCTTTATATGGCAGCACTGGTGTGCGCAAGCAGGTTTTCGAGTGAGTGAATGGGAATAAAATGAAATTGAGTGTTTCATTTAGTCAAAACATTCCCCTTGTGGAATCGGAACAAACCTACAGCAATGTTGTGCTGCCTGCGTCGACGCCAGCAGCGCGGTCGCCGCTTATGCTGGCGCAGCGCAGATTGAGATACGTTCGCGGCGGTTCAAGATACTTTTGTTCAGTTCAAGTTGAGCGCTTTCTGACGTTCGTTCAAACGCATTTTCGCGGCCGCCTGCATTGCGCTTTCCGTTGGCGAGATTTTCGCGAAATTTAACCAAACGCCGGGAATGGTTCTTACTGCAAAACAAAATTAAAAGAAAAATCATACAAATTCTGTGCTTATTTTGTGCTCTCAAGTGCCTGCATCTACACACACACACACACCACACACATCGTTTTGTTTTAAAACCCATTTTAAAAAGTGCCAAAGAGAAAAGTTCTATGCAAAATCTATATAAATAAATAATAAATCAATTATTAATTAATATTGCACAGCAAATTAAATATTTCCATCTGCCTGTCATATATTTTGAATTAAAAATTCATAAACAGTGCAGATTGCAGCAGCAACAAAAATAAATAATTAATTTTGTTGGCGAAAATTTCGTCGTTGAGTTTTCCCTACTTTTCGCTGTGACGCCTGCGCAGCTGACTGAAAAAAGAAAGAAAAAACAAATCTAATTGGATACTTGGCTGCCAAACGGACACCGGAAGCGGAAGTTGACTGCCATTTGCCATATAGACTAACTAGCAAACACAACAACTACTGGCCCAGGTAGGTGAATGCAAAGGGGTCGGGGCCTAGGCTAATTAGCCAACTGCAACTAGGGAAATTCCATTGTTTTATATGGAAAATAATTAGAATAGAATTAGAAATGGAATAAAATAAATACTCGGAGGGGATTTGTGTTGATTCTATGTGGCAATTATTAATGTTTTTGGAATTGCGTTAAGTGAATTGGTGTAAAATTATCATCAAAATTCCTAAAACAATAATTTATTTTACAGCTTTCAAGGGTATTTAAATTTGGTAGAAAAATTTTTTATCTGACAGATAGATTTTTCCAAAAAATGATCACATAAAAAGATCAATCATAGAACGAGGATAGATAGCTTAGATTTTCTTGGATGCATCTTAAGGCCAAAATAAAATTTTCAAGTAAAATTTGCTTGCTTTTTAAATAAGAACTTTCGCTAAAATCTAAAAAAAAAAACAGCTAACCCGAAAAAATTCACACGATAACGACACTGACACCGAAACAAAAAAAAATTAAACAGCAAAAAAGAAACTCAAGCAGGCGTTTGTCACAAGCCTCAAAACATGCCAAAATAATGTCAGTCCGTCGGTTTGAAATTGTTGGCGTTTCTTTTGTGTTGTATTTTTTGTTTGTATTTTACTCGATGTTTGTTTATTGCTTTGCATCTCTCGCATCTCGTCGTAGCCTGGCTTTTTATGGCCCGCGTTTTATAGTATGATTAAATTTGACAGTTGACAGCGTTTTGGCCTTATCGGACTGGCTGGAATCGCTCCACTTGGCGTGTCTTGTGTGTGTTGTGTGCGTTAAATGTTAATTGTTGACAATTTTCGTATAAATTGACAATTCAACTGGCGTTTTACATGTCGAGTGTGTGATGTTGGCCTAATGCATTATTAACTAGGCCAACATCCGAATGACTACGCACATCCGATTAAGCCGCAGTTTACAAGGGCGTGATTTAATGGCCCGACTTTTGTTTACATTTCTTGGCTTTTTTTAGCCAAGTTCGTTTTTTTGGGTTGTAATATGGTGGATAATGAGCGGCAAACTTAACAGGTGATTTACATTGACATTAGTTGCTCTATTTGCGGTTGGTAATCAAAGCTGTGAATTACAAGCCCCTTGACATTGAGTCTAAGAGCTTAAAGATGTTAGTAAAGAGTTGTAAAGATACTTTTAATGAGTTTTAGTGAGTTGGTTTTTACAGTGACTCATTAAACAATGGGTTA
>JAEIIJ010018381.1:0-10081 GCA_018904815.1 Drosophila ogumai | reverse complement strand
GAATAATTCGTTGATTAACTAAGTCTTATTTAACATAATTCCAGAAGGACATGGCTAGCTCGCTTGATCATCCCTAAGGTCTCTCCCGTTTCGCACAGAATTCTTTCCCGAATTCCGACCCCTCAAAAAGCCTCCCTTTTAACCCAGCTCTCCCCCTCTCTCTCTGTCTCTCTCTCTATTGGCCCCTTTTGGCCAACGGCGCGCAATTAAATCGATATTACGCGAGCCTGAGCCTGAAGCTTGCCTAATTGCGGATGACACGAAATTGTTTGCGCTATAACAATAAAGCAAAGCTCCCACCCAAACACACCCTCCAGCCCATGCCAGCCTCACCACCTCCTTTTGGCACCTCTAATACACAAGAGGTGGTGGTCAGTGGCGTTGTCACAGAGGGGGATGAGTTAAAACGAGGCTTTAACAACAAAAAAGGTTTCGTAATTACTAACAAATTTAGATAGAAAATGGAAAATTCAATGAAAATTTGAACTCTTTAAAAAACTACGGGTTTTTCTTTGATGTTTCATATATATATAAACTCTCTAAAATTTCCCTTTTTATTTATATTTAAATATTAAATGTCATAATTTAACAATTAACTTTGCCCCCCAAACTACGCCACTGTCACGTCTTTGGGCACTCCATCTCTCTCACACTCTCCCACTGCAATTGCTTGTCTCTTTCGGCCAAAGTTCAAATGTTGGCCTTTCTTGACCCTTGGAGTAAGTGCTGCACAATATTGACACTAGATGGCGCTGCCAAGTGATTGAGCGCTGTGAATTTCTAATTGGAAATTGATTTAATCGGAATCCGTTGAATGCCGCGCGAATGAAGGAGTTAACTCTGTAATTAACTCCAGGGGAAATATTTCATTACTTTGCCATCTGCCACCGGGCCAGCTTTGTTGTTTGGCCCAAAAGATTTAAAAGGGTATTGTATAATTTATTCAAGGGCTTTTCCGAATGCTTTACGCACATACAGAAAAGTAGAACAATTTTAAATAAATTATTTTAAGAAACTGACAGAATTTATAAGCTTACGAAATTAATATCTAAAATAAATAATTCAAATATATTTTATTTATATATGACTTACGCAGAAAAGTTTTAGTTTTTTAGAAAATATTTTACACTAGACTTTTGGTGGGGCTTCTTAATTTATCGACAGCTTACCTGAAAAAAAAGAAAGAAATTATATTAAATTATGTTTAAGTATTTATGTTTATTTTGATGTCTTTAATTTATGTTTCAACAGTTAAAATAAATATTTTTAAATACCTTTAATTCACACTCACAATTTTCCACTGTGAATCGCCTCTCCCAACCCCAAAAAAAAGGAGACTTTACCGAAAGGGTCGACGTCTCCTGGGCGATTTACCAAAAGGCTCACACAAAATGATTTTAAATTCCCCAAATGAGCTTAGGTACGAATTTCTCAAAAAACAACAACAGAATGGAAAACAATTTAAAGCGTTTAAGTAAAGTGTACTAGAAGAAAGAGAGAGGGAAAAAAGAATGAAACACACAATGCAATATGTGTGCGTGTCCATTCATGTGCAACAAGGCAGGCGCCTGCCATCAGGGAAATTCTGGGTGCTCCTTCTTATTGTATTTTTTCCTTGAGCCTTTCCTTGTCTCCTCCCCGTTGTTGTTTTTTTTTTTAGTTTTGTTGCAAGGAGAGAGATATGTACATACATAGAGTGTACTAGCAGGCCTTCTTCCGCCTTCTGCTGTATTATAAACAATTTCTTTTTTAAAACACATACACAACGGATATAGCAGATGCACACACTCAAAAGGACTCAGACATGGGCACAAAGTGATGCAACTTTTACATGGGAATGCCAGCAACTGCAGCGACTATCGAATGAATCATTTACGGAGTAATGCATATGGTCACACTGGCAAAATTTCATAATTTTAAACTATGATTTTTTGGTTTCATCTTGTAAGAGACAGACTTGGAATTTTAGTATATATTATATATTTTATATTTCAAATACTGTAGAGTTTAATTAAATTCGATTATTTTGAACACACAGTGTGACCATATATATATAATTAATTTATTTATTTTAATATATTATACATTTTTTAATTATTATTTGAGAAATTAAATTCAATACATTTATGCTCAGTGCACTAGTAACGGAAATAAAAGAGCCAAAGGTGCTTGAGCCAAGTAAATGAAAACATTTGAAAGATATTGTTAATGCTCTGTTGAGTGAGCATTTGAAGTAAAAAAAATATATAAACTAAAATGTAAAATATAAAATTCCTAACTAAACTTTGCTTGCTATATTTTATTTATATAATAAACAATTCAAATAATAAACAGCTGCCTTGAAAACTGTTATCTTCAAATCGTATATTCAAGTAAAACATCGATATTTTCGAAAGCAATTTATTCCGTCTATCCCTCAGTCTGTGTCTGTTTACTCGTGTTACTATTATGAAGTATTCTCAGTTGTTCTTGGCTCCCGCTTTCCGTTCCTTCCTGTAGCTGCAAAAATGGCATTAAATTAAATAAAGACCCATATTAGGCATGCCCATGGGAGAGAAGCAGGAGCTGGGGGTCTAAAAATACAGAAGGTACACACAGGGGGCCGGAGAGGGTCAGGTGGAGTTGAGCGAGGTTACGCCCCTCGGTTAAGGTGGAATAGTAGTCGTAGTCTCTCTCCTATGCTATATGCCATGGATCAATAATGGGCACAAAGTTCCCTAGCCAGTAGCAACAAATAAAAAAAAAGGGTTAGGTTAGACGAAATAGGAGGGAGGGATTTTCTAATGCCTTTCTGCACACGAAGAAATCTAGAATTCTACTATTAACTTATGCCTTCAAAATATAAATAAATATTTGTGTGGTCTAAGAATTTCTAAATAATAAACGAGGTGGCAAAATCAATAAAAAAAAATATCTTAGTGTGGCCTAAGCAACATATAAAGCAATAAGTGTTACCATGGTAACCGTTTAACTATTTTTTATTTGATTTAAGGTATTCTTATTAAAGCTAAAAGTATCTTTAACAGAAACCATTTATTGAAAGAACCTTTTCAAGAAATTAAATTCCCTGTGATAAATTCGTAACCCCTATATTTATTTTGCTGTGTATAAAGCAGCGTCTGAGGGGTGTGGTATGTGTTGGTTGCTATTATTGCTGTTGCAGTACAGTTAAGTCAATTTTAGCAGCAGCAATAACAACAATAAATGGCAACAATGTGCACTAAATTGTGCAAAACTTCGTTGCGTTTTCTGTTTCTGTGTTTCGGTTTTTGTTTTAGCTTTTGTTTTGCTTAGTTTCGATTTCCCCCGTTGCCACCCTCCGTGTTTGTCCTGTCATCAATTAGGACATGCATTTGGTTTCTGTATTTTTCTTCATTTTTGTTTCTGTTTTTTTTTTTTTTTTTTTTTNTAACGAAGCGATTTGTTTATTTTTGTTACTTTTCGAAATGGTTTGGTGCAGAGTTGAATAACAGAGAAAATGTTGCATACATTTTGGCGCCCTACGGTTGGGAAAAACAAAAAGGAAATAGGGAAAACAAAGCAACGGTTTAAATTGGGAAAATAAAGAAAGTAAAGGTAAGAAGCAGAATATTGTTTAGACAAAATTTAAGAATTTTGCGGGAGTTTTATTGTTTTTTTTTTAAATAATAATAAAATAATAATTTAATTAATTAAAAGTAATAAATAAATCAATTTTATTTCAACTTGCAAACATATATATATTTTTTTTCAATAACTTATTGATTAGTTATCTAGCCGATGCGCGCCTTCAATCAGTTTCAAAATGCATTTTATCCTTGCAAGGACACTATGTTGGGTGTTTTTTCGCCCCTTTTGGGGGCAATAAATAATAAAAAAGAGAGAGAGGGACTGACATGTATGCACCAAAGGAAATTTTCAATTACTAAATATTAAATTTGCTTAAATATTTCACTTGATGTTAAACAGGTTTAGTCCTTTTTTTGGGGCTTACAAAATTCTATGGATTGATTGGTTTTTAAGACATCTTCATAATATATTGCTTTGAGTGTACTCTCCACATATATGTGCATCTATGCTGGTTGAGGTCTTATGCAAATGTCGCGCAGCTTTATTGCAAAAAAAAAAAAAAAAGAATCGCGAAGAAAACAAAAGGAACTGAGCCACGAAAAAAATGAAAGAGAATGGTGCACTTGAAAAGCGGCCAAATCGATGTCAGCAGCAGCAGCAGCAAAGGAAAGAGGAAAACCGAGGGAAAACCGAGGAAAAACACAAAATCAGCGGGATAAAGGCGAAATATAAAGAGACGAAAATCTCGCTAGCAGTTATCGCAGTCTCAGTCTCAGTCGCCGTCTCCTTGGCAGCTTTTGAATGGTTCGCTGAAACTAAATGGGGGCAGAACTTGCTCTCAGGCAGGGATATGGGCCAAAGCCTTGAAAAGGAAGTTAAACTGAGTCCGAGAATGCAACTTAGATTGATGCACAGAGATCTTTGTCCTTTTCGGAGAATATATGCGTGTGTGTGGCTGGAAAATCCTGCAGCTGAACGTTTTACGAGGTCAACAAAAGGGACACACATGGAGATCATCAACGTGGGTGTAAAGCAAAAGTGAAAACTAGAAATCTTGGAAATGAAAAGCTTTGATTTTGGCAGTTATTTGTTACGAATTAAGCTATATATAAAATATTTCCTGCAATATATTTCTAGAATATATTTTCATTTGTTAATAATTTTTAAATATTAATCCTAGTTTCAAAAAAATATATAACATTTATTCAGAGAAGGCCTTTCTTCAATTTTAAATTCTGTGAGGGGTGTGGGGTGTGGGGTGTGTGTGTGTAGTGTTGTGTTGCCGCCAACGGTAATTGCGGCAATTAAGGACCCGCTCTTCTGTGGATGTCCTTGCCAGCTCGGCCTCCTCTCCTCTCCTCTCCTCTCTTATTCTCCATGCCATTCCGTTTGTTCTATAAATGTTTTAAACATTTTAATTAGTTTTAATAAACGGCCGGGGGGAGCGTGGAAAACTGTTTGAAGTGGCGCCCCGACTTCGTCAACAGTTTTCGTGTCAGGTGCAGAGGCTTCAGAGGGAACCACCGACGACCCTCCTCCTACCTACCTACCTCCCTCCCTCCCTCACACACACACACACACACACGGAGGCTTGACAATGAATTTTCGTGAAAAGGTCGTCGCCCACTTTTTCCATAGTTCTCGTTTTTCTCTTTCTCCTTATTTCCTTCCGCTTTGTTTGTTTCTTTTGTGAGAGCTTTTCCAGCTGCCGCTGGTCCGCTAAATGGTCCGAATTTCCCACAGTCAGGGGCACACTTAATAGTGATACCTTACTAGACACTAGAAAATTTGTTCTTATTTAAAAGTTTAATATTATAACTTTAGTTTTGAAGTTTTGAACAAAATAAATTTATATTTGTGCCTTAAAAAAAAATTTGTTTATATTCTTTTTATAAATAAATAAATTTAATAGACATATTTAAATTTATTTATAAAACATTTTTTATAATTTTGTATCTTTTTAATTATATTAATTGCATTTACATTAACTGTGAGGCATTGCGTATGCGTAGTGTTTAGTGGGTGGCGTTAACCGCCACCTGAAGCACCACCCACTCGTTTTTCAACCCTCTTGGCATGGTCTCGGTTTTTGGTTTTCGGTCCTGTTTTCTGGTCGCTGCGGTCGCTGTGAAATTTCCGCCTCTGAACTTTAGTTTAGTTCGGCAGGTTCCACTTTTGCGTGTTGCGTGTTGCCAGTGCATTGTTTTTATGCACTCCCCTATGGCACACTCAAAAAAAAAAGAGATCTCATTAATTTTAATAGAAGTCATAAGGAAAATAAAGTTTAAAATGTCAGCTAAAATAATTAAAGTTTAAGTTTACCGAAATTGATATTGTGAACTCTCAGTTTTCCCTCAGTGCATTTTCATTTTCACGTTTTGTGATTGGGTCTTGTGGCCAAGCACTAAATAAGTTGACAAGACTGCGGTTCCTGGACATATTTCTGGTTTGGGTTAAGGGCGACGCGGTGGGGTCAAAGGGGTTGGAAAGGTCGCAAAACCTCAAAACGCTTGAAATTCGCAAATTTAACAATTTGGAAAAGGTTTGGCAGGCCTTCCTGGGATTTTGGGTTCAATTGAGAACTGAGAGTGGGCGGTTTTGTGGTTTAAATCAAAGTCGAAAGGAGTTAAGGACATTGCAGAGGCCTTAAATATATGACTTTATTTCTTGAAGATACTTTAAGCTACCTTTTAGAGTAGGAATTTCATTTAAAGCTACTTAATATATAAAATATTTGTATCAATTAATTTTAATTAATTAAATATTTAAATAAAAATATTTATTTTATATTTCAAAATGTCAGTATTTAATAGCTCCTTTATTTTCTATAATTTAAAGAGACCCCCTGATCTTTGACAACATTTTTCTTTTGACTTTAATACAAACTCTGCGTAGACTTTAATGTTTTCTTATATTTTTTATTTTTACTCCCACTTCTCCACCTCCCATTGGCCCCTATTTTTATGGCCTTTAGTTTTGCCATCCTCCTCCTTCTTGGCAAACAAGAAGAAAATTGCGGCTCTCTGATTTCCGCGTTGGGGACCCGGAAAAGTTGCAGATAAGAAGCCCAAGCAAAAGCCCAAGAAGTACAAAAATATAAAAATACAAGAGAGTAAAAAAAATCCCGGCTGAGGAATAAATATAACGAAAATATACAAGAAATGCTAAATAAATAAATAAATAATGCAAAATAAGGATAAAAAATATACCATCCAACGGGCTCCCTTACTTTTTTCCCCAAAAAAATACAGAAAAAAAAAAACCGTTGACAGAAAATGGCGGTCGCGACAGGAAGACGATTTGCAGCCATTTGTCATGTTTAGGGGGGGGAACAGAGGGGGATGCAGGATGCAGGGGAGGGCCAGAGGGGTCCAACGGAAACAGGAGGAGGGAGGAGGCGGAGGCTGGCACGGAAGTACTGGAAAAAAAATAAAATATATTGGAAGGGAGCAAGGGAAATCGTCTGTTGTTGTTTGGTTTCATTTCTCGCTGTTGTCGAATTGAACAGGGCCAAGGGGAGGGGGTGTGACCAGGAAGAGGAGAGGGGTGGTGAGGGGGAGCAGCATATCCGCAAGGAGCTGCGAAGGCCGTGTGTATGGGGAGTGTTAAAATATATAAGCAGTAAATAAGCTTAAAAGCCGCGTGGGCGGCTACAGCTTCAGCTTCAGCTTCAGCTCGTTCAGCTACAGTGAAAACTGCCTTAAAGGGCACTGAAATTTTACAAAAATATTACGAATATTGTTTTTAAATTCTTTTTCAATTGAGTTTAATTTCTATTATTATATAGCTTTAAAATGTAAAGACTGAAAACATTTATTTAACGTGTTAAAATTAATTTTAAAAGTTTTGCTTAAGCTAAAATATTTTATTTTATACAATAAAAAAAAAAAATAGATTCAAAACACGTTTTTATTTAATTTAGATTTAATTTCCTCTTAATTCACTTTTAAAATATTTTTTTATTTACCTTATTCTGTCGCATTTTTGAGAGTCTTCACTGTACTTATTGTTTGACTGTTCTGTGAAATTTATGCGTCTTTCAACGCACACACATCCCTTTTCCCAGTATACACTTTACATTTCAAACTGTTGGCAATTGCAGTACAACAGTAGCAAAAACAACAACAACAACAACAACAACAAAATAAAATAAGTGTAAAAAAAAAAGAAAAATTGGTACTTTTTTCATGTTGTAAATTTCATTTTAAAGTCGCAGCAACGCGAAAAGTTTGGCAGCCTCGATAGACTGCCGGAAAAGAAATTCACTGCCCCCATTGGTCCTGCCACGCCTCTTTGGTACTTTTAGGCTTCATTCCCTGCCTCCCAGACTCCCCATTTTCCTCAGATTTTCTCCTCACTCTCCTAAACCCCTTGATTTTTATATGGCCTTTTTTCGCTTCCTTCTGTTTGCTCAAAAAATTCAGTTTGACTTTTGTTTGAGTGTAGCTCTGTATGGCTGCAGAGAGAATAATTTTAAGTTAAAAAAGGTAATATATATAAATATAAAACTAAATAATAAAATAAATAAATTAATGGCACTTAAATTAAGCAAAAATGGATTATTTATAAGGAGAAATTTAAAAGTATTGACTCATTTCAAAAAATGTACTGAACAATGAAACATTTTTTATGGGCTTAAAAAAATGTATTAAAAAATCCTTAAACGACCAAGATTATTTAGCATATCCCCTTAATTTTTAATAAAAATTTATTTACTTAAAAAAATATATTTCTTTCTTTTCACTTTTCTTTTGCAAGTTCTAAGCAATTCTGTGGAATATTTTCTATTCTAATTTAAAGAATTAAAATTAATTAAATTTAAAAAATTAAATATTTATTTTAGTGTATGTGTGTGTGCATTCGAAATTTGTTTCAACAATTTATTCAAATTGAGTTTCGCCGACTGCCGGCCATAACTCAAAGCGAAGTTTTCTGAGCCTTGGAAATAAATATTTCTCGCTTTGGTCTTTTCACTTTCACTTCCCCCCCACCGAAAATGTTCCCCAAGTCCCCCTACCTTTCCCTTCCTTTTCCTGCTTCCCTGATTTGCCAGTTCTCCAGTTTTTCTCTGGCTCTAAGCAGGTGTTGATGGCTCCATTTTGATGGAGCAGCAGCTAAGCGGAAGCCGCAAAAGTGCGTGAGTCATAAAAATAAATTCTAGGCCCAGCAGTTCCAGAAAAACCAAAGGAAAAGCCAACAAAAAAAATAAAAAACAAAAAACAAAATAAATAAACAAGAGAGAGAGGGAAAAGAAGAAATGGGGCAACAAAAGGGAAAGTTTAAGAGGAACTTTGAATTATTCGCTTTTGGCAGTCAATCAGTGTGGGGGGGGGGGGGGGTTTAGGGGGAGGAAAGTTTGGCTAAAAGAAAAGTTTGTCTTGGCTTGGCTTAAAGGAAAATTAATTGAGATAGATCAGGGACGAAGCTGAAGCTTTAACTGGATTGATTGAAACGGCAACTGCGTTAAATAATTTATTATGAAATAAAATTTCTAACAAGTTTACATATTTAATATTTATGAAAAAAGAAACTAGGAATGTGAAATGAATTAATAAATTAAATGAATAAGTTTATGGATATATTGAAGGGTAAATTTGGTTATATAAATAACAGCCTTTGAATTTTCCCTCTGCAGGCTATTTTTTCTTTTATGGAATTGTGTCTAGTGTCTTGCACTATTTTCCCCCCACTTTTCCAGCGTGAAATTTCCTTTATTTTCAGCTCTCTTGAATTTTGAATCCAGCCCCATTTGTCATAAGAACTCACATAAAGCCAAAATTCTGAAAAACTAGCCATTAACCACTGAGAAAAATACTAAATTCGAAAAATTTTAAGTTTTCTTCAAATAATCACATTAAAAATATAATTTTTAGGATTTAATTTGTGGCATTGATAAATAAATAACTTAAACTTTATTTTATATTCTATTTTTTTGGCTGGTGATTTTGTCAAGTGTTTTCCAGCTGAGATCCAAGCCTGGAGTTGCATTCGGAAGCTGAGAAACCTGGACTGGGAAGACACGTCCTGGGCTCAGCTGCGGATAGCGATTCCTTCCCCCATCACGTGCAGGTTAAGCAGTCTGCCGAGATGCCAGAGGCGGGTTAAGAGGGGCGGGGCCATAACATAAGACGTGGCCAAGACTACCACGGAACACAAAGGAAAATTCCTCGGCGCTACACATTTTCCCCGGTTTTTTTTTTTTTTACTTTTTTTTCTTCGTTTCTGCTGTAAACGTATCAATGCGATTTATGCAGAAATTCCAAAACCTACAACATTCCCCTCTGCATAAGTCGCTGCAGCAAAATGTCGCGATAAAAATAAGGAGAAACCAAGTCGAAAAAAAGGAATTTATAAAATATCTAGCACAAAAAAATGGGACCAAGGAGAAAATTCAAAAAGAAATAGAGCTGGGTATACCCTTAATATATAATATATTTACAAATTTTTTAATAAATAGTTAAGAGTTTTTTTTTAGGGAATATAAGTTACAGATAGTACTTAGCTTTGGGATTTATATAGATAGGTGCTATCG
>JAEIIJ010018380.1:0-14471 GCA_018904815.1 Drosophila ogumai | reverse complement strand
GGGTTTTTAATGGTAAATTAAAGTTTCTTCTGGAGTAACCATAACCTTCTTTAATTTATTTCCTTTTCAGGCGGCGTCCATTCAGTGCAATTCTGGCGGTGGCACCCAGATCTCGGGGGATGGCTACCAAAATCAGATACGGACAACTCCCGGCTGCCAGTCGCAGACCAACGAAAATGGATCCCAGACGCAGTCCCAATGGGGCAGTGGCAGTGGCACCCAGTCACAGACGCAGTGCAGCGGCTCGGCTTGCGGGAAGTTCACTCCGCTGAAGCCATTTATGCCTTTTCCTCAATGGAACCCTTTCCCTCAATAAAAGCCATGGAGCCTTTTCAGCCAATGACGTGGAACTCTTAGGGAACTCTCAGGATTGAACAACTTTTAAAATTTTTCAAAATTTTTTAGCAACAAAAATAAATCTAAAGTGTTCAATTGTTCAGTTAAAAATATTTTTAACAAATTTCAAAAGAGTTTCAGGGATATTCAAGACAGTCCAAGTGCCAAGTAAACCTACAAAGTAGGCGGAGGACCTGTCACACATCAATCCCTTCTCATTCTACCTAACTGCTTGTATGGGAAACTTTCTGAAAAACCTAAATCCATTTCCAAATAAAAAAATGGCCGACGAAGAGAAGGTAGCCGTGGTGTTGGACAACGGTTCGGGTCTGTGCAAGGCAGGCTTTGCCGGCGATGATGCTCCATGTGCCGTCTTCCCGTCAATTGTCGGCCGGCCGCGTCACCAAGGTGTGATGATTGGCATGGGCCAGAAGGAGTCGTATGTGGGCGACGAGGCCCAGTCGAAGCGTGGCGTCCTTACCATCAAGTATCCCATCGAGCATGGCGTGGTGACCAACTGGGATGACATGGAGAAGATCTGGGAGCATACCTTCAACGATGTGTTGCGCGTTGCCCCCGAGGAGCATCCGATTATGCTGACAGAGGCTCCACTAAACCCGAAAGGCAACCGCGAGAAGATGACTCAAATCATGTTTGAGAGCTTTGAAGTGCCAGCCATGTATGTGGCCATCCAGGCTGTGCTTTCTCTGTACGCCTCCGGACGCACGACTGGCATCATTCTGGACTGTGGCGACGGGGCCACGCACACCGTGCCCATCTACGAGGGCTTCTCCCTGCCCCATGCCATCTTGCGGCTTAATCTGGCCGGGCGGGACTTGACCGAGAACCTGATGAAGATCCTGATGGAGCGCGGTTACTCATTCACCACCACCGCGGAACGTGAGATAGTGCGGGACATCAAGGAGAAGCTGTGCTATGTGGCCCTGGACTTTGAGCAGGAATCGATCAGCGCCGCCGAGTCCGGTTCGGCGCTGCAGAAAACCTACGAGCTGCCCGATGGCCAGGTCATTGCCATCGAGAATGAGCGCTTCCGCTGCCCCGAGACACTCTTCCAGCCCTCGATCATGGGCCTGGATTCCTTTGGCATCCACGAAATCACTTACAGCTCGATCATGAAGTGCGATGTGGACATACGCAGGGATCTGTATGGGAATACGGTTTTGTCTGGCGGCACCACCATGTTTCCGGGCATGGCGGAGCGCCTGCACAAGGAGATGACCGCCTTGGCTCCGTCCAACAGGAAGATCAGGATTGTGGGGACGCCGGAGCGCAAGTACTGTGTGTGGATCGGTGGGGCCATCCTGGCCTCGCTCTCCACCTTCCAGCAGATGTGGATTTCGAAGATGGAATACGAGGAGATTGGGCCCTCCATTGTGCATCGCAAGTGCTTTTGAGTGCGTGAGAAGTTTTTTAATTGTTTTTGTTTTTAAATTTTTCAAGAAGGTTGTTGGAAATTTCAAGTTTTGTTTGGTTTTAAAATTAATTAAGAGATTTAACGTTATTATATTAATATTATAAAGTTATTTAAAAAATAAGGCAATCTATAGCATTAAAACATTTTGAGACCGTTAAATTTTTAAAATGATTTTACAAATAACAAAGGTATTCAAAACATTTATTTCACATTTAATTTTATAACCGTCTGTCTGACCTGCTGTCGTCTTTCACGCTTTCAAGTGACTTATTCATCTTGTTTTCCCATTTTTTTCGCTTTATTTTTATTTACTTTTTTTAACTAGTCATAAGCAACGTGCTTTTGAACTATAGTTGCTGCTAATCTTCTCACAATGAGGGCAGACAGATGCTCCCATCTCCGCTGGAAAGTTTCACCATAATCCATAATCGATGACCCAAGTTACACCTTTCGTCTAGCTAAACATAGACCCGCTCAGAGAGTACTAACGGTTCTCGAAGTATATATTAAATCAAAGGTGGCCTTATCGGCAATACATTCAATTATCTCACCAAAAAACGACGGCTGTGTTGGCGCTTTAAAGTGTGTGCACACACGCGGTGTTGTGCTCAGTCGATCTCTGTTCTCGGGCCATTAAGCACACGAACATGGAATCCCAACGCGTTGTCATTGCCGTATTCGCCGTTCTCCTCGCTGGACTCTGTGTGCTTCCAGGACTGAATGTAAGGGTTACGAGGGGGAGTTTAGGGATATATTTAGGGGGAACTCCCAGGGTTTTAATGGGTTAAAATTCGTAATTAAATCTTGTGATTGCGTTTGGGTTTTTAATGGTAAATTAAAGTTTCTTCTGGAGTAACCATAACCTTCTTTAATTTATTGGCTTTTCAGGCGGCGCCCATTCAGTGCAATTCTGACAATGGCACCCAGGTCTCGGGGAATGGCTACCAATCGCAGACCCAGACTGGTCCTGGCTGCCAGTCGCAGAGCAACGAGAATGGATCCCAGACGCAGTCCCAATCGGGCAATGGCACCCAGTCGCAGACGCAGTGCAGCGGCTCGGATTGCGGCGAGTTCTCTCCCCTTCCACCTCTATTCACCATGAAGCCTTTTGAGCCTTTTCCCTCAATGGAACCCTTTCCCTCAATGAAGCCCATGGAACCTTTTCAGCCAATGACGCCTTTTCCGCCCCTGGAGTGGAACTCTTGGGGATTAAGGGGCGCCAATGGGGAGGACCAAAAGTAGGTCTCTCAGGATTAAGCAACTTTTAAAGTTTAAAAAAAAAACAAACAAAAATAAATCTAAAGTGTTCAATTGCTCAGTTAAAAATATTTTGTTCAAATTTCTAAAGAATTTCAGTGATATTCATGTGAAAAATATTGTTTAATGAAATTGTTCTTCGTGTTCTATTTATTTATATTTTAATAACAACAAAAATCTCCTTTAGTCTACCGTCTGTCTGACTTGCTGCTTCTCTCACTCTTTAAGGTGACTCATTCATCTAGTTTTTTTAATTTTTTTCGATTTCTTTTTATTTATTTTTTTAGCTAGTCATAAGCAATTTGCTCTTTGCTGATTATTTGACTGATCAGGCATAAATCTCCTCACAATGAGTTGTTGTGATTTCCGATTATCGCATTCAATTGTTAAAACGGGTAATCTATTCACTGATTTGGGGGAGCCATGAATTGATAACCAAGTTAAATAACAAACAATAAATATATTTCTTTATGGGGGTTTTTATTTGATCAATTTCTTTACAACAAAAAATAGTTTACTTCTTGATAAACGATTTAATAAATATTTTTAGAAAAAGAAAATCAGAATTTACAACCTAGTAAATAGCTTTTGCCTAGCAAAAAGCCATAATTTTCTATATTTAAAATTTTCTATCTACCATTTTCAGTATTCTTAAGCCACGTCTGGGCTTATCACTTATATCCCTTAGATCTCAGCGCCAGAAATAATGATGAATGTTCGCCCAAGTCTCGTCTGTGGTTAATGCAATTTTTTGTTTTCCTGTCACTTTTGCCGCTGCTGTCGCTGCTGCAGATAAAACTTTTATAATGCGCCCAACTTTTGCCGAACTGTGTGTTACCTTCCGTGGCATTGTGCCGGATCCGGGCAAGGGGGACTCGGTACGCCCAGCCTTGGGCGACGTGTGCAAGTAATTGTGGCAAAAGGCAAAAGGCGCCACAATAATCAACGGCAGCAGGATATCGTCAAGCGTTGACGCTGATGCCGCCGCCACAGCCGCCAGCTGGCTTTTAACTCATTTTCTGATTAAAATCAGGGCCATTAAGCGTGCCAGCCCGAATCGGACTAAACTTTTTTAATGGCCCTGACAATAGTTGCCAGCTCTGGCTCCGGCTCCGGCTCCAGCGCCAGTTCCCTTCCTGATCCTGCATTGCGGCCGCAAAAGGACGCGCGAAAATTGGCGCCTGCAACGAACGACGCGCTGGTCACGACACGACAGGGTGCAGGATTCGGTGTAAAATTAAATTAAAACTGCCAAGGGAGAACGAGTTGTACACGGAGAGAAATAGTCACTACTACTTTGGTGTGTTATCAGCAGGCTTAACATTCTCAGCATATCGCCAGCTGATAAATATAAGCACTATAAATATCAGTAAGTTAAAGTTACTAAGGTGACAACAAGCATGACCTGGGCTAAGTTTATAAATATATATCACCCGATAAGCCTATGTGCATGTGATTTTTTAGTTTATTTTAAATATTTTTGTTGACTTTGTTTACTCGTGAAATGACGGCTAGCATGACCTGTTCTATATTTAAATATTACGCGATTAATTAGTATCACAAAGCATGGGTTTCGATATGAAATAATTATCATTTTATCAGTGATAATGAATTCTCTATGTACATATTTATTATCTAAATGGGAAGGGGGTTTTTATTAAACACGTTCTCAAGCTAACAGGGAAATAATTATGTATGGGATAATGACACTTCATTCTTTATTTTACCAAGCAAGAGAAAAATATGAAAAAATAAAATATATTTATTTGATTTAAAAATCAATTTCATATCAATAAACTCCATATTTTCTTGCCGTGTGGCATAAAAAGCAAGTCGAAAACTGTGAAAATATTTGCGAGCCTTCAAGAACAAGCCGGACCAGATGGGCGATAGTGGGAATAACAGCAGGTTGGATGGGAATAAAGATGGGGCTGTAAGATGGGGATCAGGAGCAGTAGCAGGGGCAAGAGGAGGAGCAGTAGCAGGAGGAGCGGAAGTTGGGGCCAGGGGAAGACTCTCAGCGCCAGCTGTCAGCGGCTGCCAGAGCAACGATGTCAATTAGTTTTTGAAACGATGCTGACCTCCTTGGACTGACTTCGGCCTCCTCCTGCCCCGCCCCGCCCACTGGCTCGTCCTTGTCCTTTGGCCAAGTCAAGTTGGCTTTAAGTTAATTGCACAAGATTTCACTTTGCACTTGCAACGAACGCGGCTGCTACTTCCGCTTCCGCTTCCCCCTCCCCAACTCCTTGCTCGCTGCCATTTTTTAATCAAGTTAAAAGTTATTTTTAAATGGAGTGCGAGCGAAATATGCGAGCGCAATGCAAATATCACAAAGGGCCGCTGCCGCTGTCTGCGGCTGGGGAAAAAAATATTTATATACTGATTATTTCATGTGGCATTCGAGGCCAAATTGGTTTTGCCATACGACTGCCCCCGCCTCATTAATGCATGCAGACGGGTGTGTATTTTTAACTGTTTTCGTCACATTTAATTTGTGCGAAATTCATATGCCAAGCGGGGTTTTCGCTTTTTTACTTTTTTTTTGTTTTTTTCGCAGTCGATCGAATTAATTACGAACGGGCTCGTCCTGTATTTATCTATCAATTCAATTTATTAAATGCAAAGTATTTGATATCCATACGCTTGACAAGAGGAGACTTTGCTGAGGTTTTTCAATTTATTAATGAAAATGCATCTAGGGTGAAGGTTACGCAATATTTTTATTTAATTGGGGTAAGTAATATTGGCGTAATAAAATATATATAGCTTTATATATGCTGAAGTTATGGTAAAAATCAATATTTTTCATCACTAGAAATTTATGAAAATATTTAACTGTAATTTTATAACTGAAATATAAATATTAATAAATTATTATGAGAATGATTTTTAACTTTTTAAATTAAATATATTTACTATGATTAATTATTCATTTAATTGAAGTACTTAGAGACCTTTCTCTTCTTTGCTAATTAATTAAGTAATCAAATTCCCCTAAATCTAGCCACAAAAATTCTTTAAAAAATATTCTAGGGTATTTTCTATTCCCCTACATTTTCTAGAGTATTCTGGAATCCCTATTATTCGTTGAAAAAAATATTTATGTGCCTTCTTCCCTTTCACCAGGCCTCAGTATTTCATTTGTCATTTGGTTTGGGTCTTTTTTGTATTTTTTATAAATTATCTTTGGCAGGTAAAACACCAACACCAACAGCCTCAGCTATTCCGGGTGCTTTACACCTGCAAAAGCCTTTGATTGATGATACGGGTAATTGATAAGGCGCCTGGGAAGCCTCAGTTACTTTTTTCCCTACACCTACTCATACAGCCACACCTGCCCCAATCCCCCCGCTAATTGGCTCCTAAGTAGGTGATGTTTAAAAATATTTTAGCGAGGCATTTTCGTGCACGGCTCTCTTTGGCTAATTATGCACTCAAAGCTTAGTCAACGAGCTCGTTCCGGGATGGTTTGAGCTAATTAGAGCGTCCAAAGTTAATTGCAATTTGCAGGGGCTTGGGTGGGTAATGGGTAATGGGTAAGAAAGGAGTAAAGGGGGAATCCCTTTTTTGAGAGGGGCGAAAGAGGGGACGAGATGTCGCTCAAGTTACTTCAGCTGTTGCTGTCGTTTTTGGCGGCGTTGTCACGTTTTCGGTGGCTGCGATTTCAGTATGACTTCATTTCACAGCCACAGATGTTGCACTTGCCATGCGATTTGCACTTACGTGTGAAAGAGATGGAAAAGGTACACTACAAAAAATTAAAATAATAATAAAGGAAGAGTAATTTATATGTAGAAGTAAAATTTTATTAAGAACTCCTTCTTTGCAAGTAATTAAATTTAAATAAATGAAATATAATTTATTTCTTATATTTTTTTGTTCTAATTTCCTTTGGTCTTAGTTTTTTTCAGTGCCTTTACAGTGAGAAGGACAGCTTTCGTTGTAACCGAAAAATCTTGCCTGCCGCTTGCTCTGTCTGAGCCCGAGTTGAAAATTTTCTAATTTTCTACTGCAGTGATTTCGCATGCATAGAGAGTTGCATGTCCTGCCTCTCGATTTTCCCCCAGCTCTGCCCTCCTTGGCTTTTCACCCCCCTGCTTTTCCACTATTTTCTGGTCCTTCCCCGGGGCAAGTTCCACTGATTTATGCGCATCAATAAGTTCCCTGAGTGCGATACTTATGCGAAATGTGCCGCAATGAGACGTGGACTTGCCCAGGGCACGTTCAGCCTGCAGTTGCTGCTGTCCAACTTCCACCGAATTTCCCTGCCCCCCAACCTCCCCCCTCCTATTTTCCCATACCCATTTTCCATGGCTGCTGTTTCCCACCGCCTGCTGTTCCAGCTGCTAAAATAATGATTTGCATTTCGATTTGGGTTTCGATTTCGATTCGGATTTCAGCTGAGATATATGGGGTGCGGTGCTGGGACGGAGAAGAATGGCTCAGCTTGTCGAAGGAGTCTAATGAGAGTACTGGGGCACTGAAAGAAAATGGGGTAACGATTGTTAAATAAACTAAAGAAGAAGATTAAAGAGGATTTAGGGGAAATTATTTAATTGGGAAAACAGTCCTAACAATTATTCAATTTTAAAATATTGGATTCATAACTTTTATTCCAGGTAAATAATATATTTTAAAATACCTAAGCCTTTTTTAATAAATATTTAATTTAAGAAAATCTTTTAATTAAGCAATTCATAAAATTTAAGGCTGGTGTTTCTAATTTCGCTTGCCTTAAATAAATAACTGAAATAAATATCATAACTATGAATATCAACTAGAAAACTATGAAATATATTTTCTGCAAACCATATTTATTCGGGGTGCAAATCTCCCCTTCCCCCCTTAACAGCTTATCGCCTTGTGCACGCGGTGGGGGATGAGGGAAAGCCAACTGGCCAGCCAAATAATTCATTTTCGTCGCTTTGTTTGTGGGCCACGTTTACGGCCTCCGCTTATCTTAATGGGTCAAAGGTTATGGCCAGCCTTGAGATGAGAGACAGTCCGAACTTCCGCCGAGACCGGGAGACCAAAGGCCATAGACCAGAGACCGCCACTAACCGCAGCTCGGCACAGCACAGCGCACCCACCCGGCACAGACATCCTTTGCATTCAAACGGCGCACCACAGTGGGTGTCCAAGGAATCTGGCCAGAGATTAGGCGTGCTTATAGGCAGATTTATGGAACTTTAGCGGTTGGAGACGGGCGGAGAAAACCTTTTAGGCCCCCCGCTCGATTTGGTAATAAACACACGATAGGAGTTCCATAAGCGGCATTTAATTAATTCGAAAATTACGTTATTTTTCGACTTGGTGGCCACTTGAGACTTGCCTGCCTGCCAGCCTCTGCCAGCTCATTTGCTAAATCAAGCATGCACCACTTAAATTTTCATTAGACTGGTTTTCCCTGCTCTCTGGGCTTTCTTCGCTTTCTTTGCTTTCTTCGCTTTCCACCTCAGACGAAGCCCGAGTGCAGGAAAAAGAACCGCAGCAATGTGCGCACTTTGTCTTAATGATGTTAAAGTGAATTTAAACTTACGTGATTCGTACGTGAGCTGCAGTAATTGCAGCTGCACTCTTCGCCACTAAAAAGGTGAATGAGCTCAAATGGGATATGTATATGTGTAGAGGAGGAGCGCCCTTCGTCTGAGTCATATTTCTGATATGGTCTCATCATTCAGCGAAGCGCCACAGATTTGGCACATGTGCTCACGTCTGGGCCATAAATATTCCGGGTTAAAAGGCAGCTTGGCAATGGCATATTGGCAATGCCGGAGGAGCGCCAGATCAAACCATAAATTTAACACGTTTCACCATGTGCAATGTGCAATTGCCCCAAGGGGGCGTATACGTAACGCATACGTATACGTAACGTCGCCCAGTCGTAGTCGCCAGTAGTCGCTATCACACATTTGAACCCTGAGCCCTGAGCCCTGAGCCTGGTTGCACGTTGTCATATGCGCAGCCACGCTCCCCTGTCGAGGCATTTAATTTGTTGAAACATTCCCGCTTCTCACCTGCTCCCACCTGCTGCCACAAGCCACGCTATTTAGCCAGTTAAACGCTGCCAGTTGGCCAAATCGAAGAGCGCTGTGTATGTAAGTGTGCGGGTTTGACCGCAGAACCAGAATCGAAAACCAGGTCTCCCGGCCAGCGAGAAGCCTCCGTGGTCTGTCAGCGAGCTTGTGAGGAAATACTGTGAGTTGTACTGGGGAAAATTGAATATTCTTTAATGGAAATACAATATTTAAGTGAATTTTGAGTTACTCATAAAAAGAATTAATTTATAAATATTTTTCTTTGATTCTTTCTATCTACCTTCTACTTTAATATAAATCGAATATATAAAAGCATTTAGAGCTTATTAAAAAATAAATAAATTAAAGCATAGGTTGCTCATAGAAAAAATTTATATTTAGATATTTTTCCTTTATTTTTTTCTTCCTGTGCAGCTGCGTTTCCTGTTGCTTCGGGGGAGAGCAGAGTTCAAGGGGCTGTTGGTTGGCCTCCAATTCGCTTAGTTCACTGCCATGCAAGTGTGTGCTTAATTCCGTTTCGCTCGGGCTTAATACACACACACACATACTCGCACAGGAAAGTGGGTTTAATCAGGGCGTCGCACTTGGGAAACGGGAATTCCCGGCTTTAAATCGGATTTGCCACGCCCAAGCGACGCCCAACCAAGCTGATCGAATTGTTCGCATTATCGTTTAGATTTTAGTGGGCCAAGGAAATTAATTTCGAGAGTGGGTAAGGCACCTGACATGTAATTACTAAGCCCCAAGTAAGGCAGCCCGGGGCATGTGGCAGCCATAATCATCAACGAGGATGGGAGCTGCTCGTCGTCTTGACTTGAAATTTTGCAGCTGAGAAATCTCATTAATTTCGGCCAAACAAAAGCATTACACTTGGGCGACCCTCGGAAATATTCATTCTCCATACAGCTCTATATGTAGGCTATATATTATGATTGTTTCATTGACAAACAAGAAGCCGGAACCTTTGTTAGTTACTCTAACCAAATATTGGCATTATTATAACGAGTATTTGTGTGTTTTTGCGGGGACATTGGCTGTTCGACTATGGGAAACTTGGCCGGAGACGAATCAAAACAAATTACCGCGATCAACAACAATTGTCATTTGTTATCCTATTAACGCTACCATATACCAAAGGAGATATATAGCCAGAGTTCCGATGACAGCAGCCAGAATTTCCAAGTGATAAAGCAATAAATGCCAAAAAAGACGATACAAAACTTTGCAGCAACTCGACCACAAAATGTACTCCTAAATAGCCTTCTGTCTTGGGCCATAAGTTCCGCTTTGCGTGTGTGTGTGTGTTTGTTGCGAGTGTGTGTGATAAATAAGGCAGCATAAATATCTGACAAATTTATATAAGTGGGAATTATGTGTGGGTGGAACGACAGTTGTGGTAACAGGGCTGTGATAATCACATAAGCATCTGCCGGGAAAAGTTAATGCCAAGAGAGAGAGAGCTTGTTGAATTGCTTGAAATGTATTACTAATAATAATATACATTCCAAAACTAATAACATAATTAAATTATCAAAGCACTCCCTGGCCCCACCTTGGCCTTTCTGCCCTATTAAGCAGCATCACCTTGGCCTGAAAGAGGAGCCGGAGCCGTAGTCGGAGCCGGAGCAGGTGCAACTATTGGTCATCGTTTGTGCGGTTTTCCCCATTGCGAATTTAATGGACTCCACAGATAAGTGTTGCAAAGGAGAGCATAAAAGCAAACAAGCTGATTAACAAATAATGCACACAAAAACACTCGCACACACCGTGAGGATGTGTGCAAATAGCCAATATGGCTGGCGGAAGCATTATCCCCTGGAGCTGGCAACCACAACAGCAACAGGACATGCATAACTGGATCGAAATGGGGATTCAGAGCGAGTGCGAAGCCATCAAAATTGCATGGGAAAAGCTCTTGGGTGGCCAAGAGAGCGAGACCGAGCTGGGATAATGCGATGTTGCACGTGGAAAAAAAGCCACAGCAATACATTCTGTAACATAAACCGGGTTAGAATTCTGTAAATTCCCATAATAAATTTCTTGCCGTGTCCACATTACGTATATTCACATTGAAGTGGACCCATAATTGCAGCTGAATGGCACTTGAATGCCAGAGACGACGCTTGACTCACAGCTGATTAGGAAAGCATATTCGGAGGAGGAAAATATGAAAGAAAATCCTGCAGAGGGGAAGCAGGTGATGCATGAATATTTGAACATACACACTCGTCTTTGATTGATTGTGCGTAAATCTGGAGTGTCCTCTTCGGGTAATGTATTCATTTCTGGGCTGTCCCCGCTGTCCCCTTGGGGCTAGCCTGCATCTTGATTTATGTCGTCTAGACTTTTGGCCCAAAAATGTGTTTATAATTCGTTTTGGACTCTCTTTGTTTCTTGTCTAATGAATAACTGCATGGTTTCTGTATTTGCTGTGCGAAAAATGCAGATTACTGGGGGATTTGTCAATGACCCAAAGTCCCTTGGGGGCAGAACTCAGTGAACCAAAACGGAGAAAGTATTTTAATTGGACGGGGGAAAGGGTCAAGCGCTTCATAATAAACTAGCTGCTAATTCACTCGGGCCAACATCAAATGGAAAAGCCAAACAACACACATACAACAACCACCTGAAGTTATTTACCGACTCAACATCGAGGAGGGACTACGGATTCCGAGGGACTCGACTCGACTCGACTCGACTCTGTGGCTCTCGGCGAGGTGCTAACCTTTGGCAATTTATGTGTTTCATTATTAAACTTTGCCACCTGCCGCATATTTAGCAACAATAACAAAAAGCCAAAAGGCGGCCAGTACACACACACATTGGCGCAATTTATTGGCCAAACACCTCGGCCAGAGCACTCTACAAATGACTGCCGGGCTTTGGCTAGAAGCACAAAAAAAAGAGGGCTAAGAGCTGAAAGAGAAACTGAAAATCAATTGAATTGTAGATGCGGGTTAAACATGAAAACAAACATGAACGAGGGAGACGCTGGCCCAAGTAAATAAAAACATCGTAAAGCCAAAGACCGTACCTCCTGGTACTGGCCTCTTTACACACACGATTGAATGCGCAATTTATGCGGCGTAATTTATGAAAACAAAACCGGAAACAATATTTCTGCTGCTGCTCCTCCATACCGACTTGACCATTATCTTCTGTCTACACACGCCCCAGGCTCAAGTCGCAGTTATTTATGTGGATGCAACAGAACAATGGCGTCTCCGTCTCCGGAGGCAGAAAAAAAGAAAACACTTCAAGCCGGCCCACGGGGCGTATGAGCATTTATTTGCTTTCACACTTTTGCCGCTGCAGAAAGGGGGTTTGGGTTTGGTTTTGGGTTTACTTTAATTGGGGAATCTATTGCACAGAGCATTTGCATTGCTGATTGCTCTGTTTCGGTTGGAAATTCAGGGTTTCAGATAGCGGATAGGCGGGAGAGAAACATTTCAGGAAGCCGGTAATTAAGACTGACGTTGAGGCCTTGACTGGGGAGAGAATAGAGGGGTTGCCTTTGAGGATTTTATTACTTAACTAAGGGTGAAGGAAGGGGTAGAGGGTAATATTTCAAGGATAAGCCCAGAGTTTTTGGGAAAATAAAGCATGTTATGTTAGATATATCTATTTAAAAATAATTTTAATAAGAAAATAAAAGAGTTACCTTCAAACACACAAATTAAAAAATGTTTAAGCTACTTCTTAGTTAAATTCCCCACCGTTTTCTTTAACAAGTATTTCTTAAACATTATTAATATTTAAATATAACCCCTTTTAAGGCCTCCCCTTTCTCCCTGTGTACTTTAGATTGCTGGGAAACAAGGGAACCTCTTGCTCATTGGGCGCCGGGCGCTACAGCAAAACTACTCGCATAAACAATTTCCACAAATGGCGGCTAACAAAGTGATGCTTTAGGCCATGGCTATTGTGTGCCAGCATTTTCTCCCAGGACGCCCCCCTTCACCACCACCACTGTTCTCTCTCTGCTAAGTCGCTTTCCGCTTTCCGTTCGTGCCTTGGCCGTTTTCTTTTATTATTTTGCAGCCCTTTTAGCCCAGAGCCAAGGGCCTGCTGTTTGCCTGGCCAGCGGCAGCAGGGAACGGAGCATAAAAATCACGCACTCACAAACAAATAAAATGCTGACAGCATATATTTCCGTTTCCGTTCCGGCTACAGTTTTCAGTTAAACAAATGCCCCGCATATGCGTCCTTTATCCTGTGCGTGTGATTGTGTGTGTGTGCCAGAGCGGATGTATTACAATTTGGAAATGTCTGCGAAACGCACATTTATGACAAAAAGGGATAACTTATCCCGGATCCCTTTGGGCGGCTATTTGTTTAACAGAGTTCGCATTTTTATTTTAATGCTAATTCTGCTGTGAGACCCCCGAGTGGAAAGGGAACTGCACTAAATTAGCAGCCCGGAGATCGTAAAAATGGAGCGGGAACTAAATCGCACTTCCGCCGGAAGTGGCTGGCCTTCTTTCCATTTTTACGACAGCTTCGCTTCGATTTGATTGACGCAAAGTTCTAGGATAAACACACTTCACACTCTCTCGTCGCTCTGCCCGGGATTTATATCACAAAATCCCCAAGCCCCAGGGCCCAAGCGCCCTTCGCCCATTCCACGTGTAATTTAATAGCTCGGTCTGCCGCAGCCTGGCTTTTGGTAAATAAAGTTAATTAAATTTAAATATTTGTATTGTGCAGCCCTGGCTGGATTTCTTTTCTGTCTTTTTCAGATTTTTGTTTTGTTTTTTTTTTTTTTTTTTGCGTGTGAGAAAACCGCAGCAATGCCGCACACCTCATACGCCCCCACCGAAAGCAGCCCCAACTTTTAACAGACTCAATGCGGCGTTAAATTTCGTTAGTGTGTGTGACACCCCCCGTGCTGCATAAACGAAAAAAAAAAAAACAGTTTTCGAAAATTTATTACGAAATAATTCATAAAAACGCAGGCCGACGCGACGCGACGGAGCATTGTCAAGCGCGACACCCGCCGCTAAAGAGGCATCCAGGTGAGCGCTGGGCGGTGACCTCGAACGCCCAAACATCAACACTACCACCTCACCCTTCTTCCCCCCTAGGCAACACACACACACACACAAAGCAGGGAAACCAAAACAAATGGAGAAATGTCCCTGCTGTGGACAGTTAGCTAGTGTCAGGTGCAGCAGAGAGAAAAAAGTGGGTGTGACTCTATGAATTATAGGTGAATAATTGAGTAATGCTAAGAGCTCTAAATGGTATTAAACAATACATTAAATATTTAAGGAAATATAAAAATTATACATATATTTTAAACTAGCAAATAGATGAGTTTGTAGAAAAGTAAAAAGAACAATAGGGTTAGGACACTATGATTTGTAGAAAAATTATTTATAAATGTAGAGAGCTCTAAATTGTAA
>JAEIIJ010018379.1:0-10541 GCA_018904815.1 Drosophila ogumai | reverse complement strand
TTTTTTGGCCCAAAAAACGGCGCGCAATTTTCTTCGGCATTGTGAGATGCTAAAAATCGGAAGAAAATGCATTATTTTTTCGTTGAAATTTCTGCGAAGGGTTGCAGAAGCGATTGACAGAGATTTTCTGTGGCAGATTGCCCCTGGGCCAGGGCCCCGGCAAGTCGAAATCAATAAACGTTAATAAATAATCCAAGAAGGGCAGAAGATGCGGCGCTAGAAATGCGGAAGTAAAGGGACATTTTGGAGGCTGCTTTGTCCTCCATCCTCTATTGATTTCCGTTTTGCCGGCGAGGCTTCCTCATCGATTTGCACTCGCTTTAATCGGGTTTCTTTTCTTATATTTTGGCGCGTTATTTTTTTGGGTTTTGTATGTGTTTTCTGTTTTTTCGATCTGCAGATGGAAAGAGTTAAAAAGTTTTTGGAGGGAATAGAATTTCGAGAGGGTTCTCTTTCCATTTTTGTAACGGTTCTAAAAATTGGGAGGATTTATTATAAGTTGAAGATTAAATAGAATATTTGATTTCAAATTGTTTAAAGATTACTTTTAATAGAATACAAAAATTAAATAGATCAAGCTGGCTAGGTAGCAGTAAAACATTTAAAAAATTATTTGTTAAAAACACATTAACCCCAGAAAGTTCTTAAGAAGCCTTTTAAACAATTGTTATCTTTATAAAAATATTATAAAAATGTTTATTGATGTCTCTAAAACTTATATTATATGAGAAACCTTTTTAATAACCTGATTTCCCTACAACCAATGCCATTTCCCTCCTCCTCTCTTAAAATTCCTTCAACCTCAAATCAATCTATGCAAATCTAACCCTTATTGCGCAACCATTTTTGAGTCGGTGAAGAAATTTAAATCGCATTTAAATAAAAGTGGTGGTGGTTAAAAAAATGGAAGAGAAGAATGGATTTATGATCTCAGCTTTACAGCTTGTAAAGCGTTTTTATTGGATTTACGGCCACCCTTGACGAAGTTTGGTCCCCGGGGCGGGGCTCAATTGGCCATAAGCTGCTCCGAGTACCGGGTCACAGTTGGTAGTGACACCAGTTTGCGTCAGAGCTTTTCTTTTGGATTTTCGTGAGCGGGGTGGTGGTGAGTCCTTTTTTTTCACTTTTGTCGTGTCCCTGTCAAAGGTTACCTCATGCAATTGTGGTTCGGTTGTGCGCCTTAAGCAACCTTTTCCAACTACCCCACAACCACCCACCGAATGGAATGACCCATGCCCCCTGACCCACTCACTCACTTACTCACCACCTACTGGCCGCACAAAGTGGTTTTAAATTCCATTAAATAAAGTTGTAAAGGTTGCCTTCGGTGGGTGTGCGCACTCGACGGAGAGTTTTCACGCATATTTTGTTCGCACTTTTGTAAAATTTATTAATATTTTAGTGATTTTAAATGGAGTTTGTATGTTGGCAATTCAGGGGGGCTTTCCCTTTCTATTTCTATGCTTTTTTGTTCGCTGGAAGCTAGGTCTTTGGGGTAGGTGATACTATGGAATCTATTGTATTAAATTGAGAGCTGGTGTAATTGAGTTGGATTTTCTTTTTAGTTTCTTATGTTATATTGAGTGCTTGGGGTTGGGCTCTTTGAAATTAAATATGGGAAGTGGGGACACCTTTGAATGATTTGGAAGGAAACTAAAATTACTTTAACTAGTAATGGAAAAATATAAATTATTATAATAAGCTATGATTATAATTAATCTGAACAAAGCAGAGTTCTGGTTTGCTTTAGCAAACTAATTCTCTTCTAAATATATATTTTATTAACTCGAAAATAATACATTATTTCCACCTAACCCTAGTCTCTTTTCCCGTAAAAAAAAAAACAATTAATTCGAGCATAAAACTTACCTTTGTTGACAGGACGACAATGTCGACCGTTTGGTGGTGGCTGCTCGTAAATGTCGAGGTCCTTGGGTGGAGCCGCCGGCGCCACCGCCGAGGGAGAGGAGTTAGAAGGCAGCAGGACCTCCTCCTTTGGTTGGACGGGGGGTTGCACTGCCACTGCTGCCGTGGGTGGAAGCAGCTTCCTGGCCAGGCCATTGCCATCACAAACGACCTCATGCCAATGATGGTTATGTTCCAGCTGGCTGGCAGCTTCCTGGCGCTGCTCCTGCTCCGGCTCCAGCTCCAGCTCCTGCTCTTGCTCCTGGAGGATTTCCTTCTCGTCACGCAACTGCTGCTGCTTGAGCTGATGCTCCCGAATGAGGCGATCCCGTTCGTGAAAATGCCTCACGAACAAGTGGTCACCATTGGGATGATGATGGTGATGCTGCTGCTGTGGTTTCGGTGGGGTTAACGACTTGAACGTCTCCGTTTTGGGGGGATAGACGCCGGCGACCAAGCTCGGCGGCAGACTATTAATTAATGTGCCCATTGTCCTTTGCTGGTAATGATGTTGTTGGAACATAATTTCGTGCAGCGGTATTAGAAAGTCTGGCAGGGATTTCTGACGCTGCTTGACCGTTGAAGCCAGCGTTTCCATGCCAAAATATGAGACCGGCAGACATGTCTGCTGCTGACCATCCTCCGGCGGCAGGAGGCGGCTACAGGCGGAAGTCATCATCTGCGGAACGGCGACGACATCCTTGTTGATGCCGCTGTCCACGGAACTATTATAATTATGATATCCAATGCCCTCGGCGGGCCTTAGATACCAGGGATTTAATATTGTTTTGTTGCCACGACAGCTTGTAGCAGCAGCCAGCGCTATAAATCACAGGGAGAGAAACACAACAGAAAAAAGGGTTTTAGCAATTGCATTTTTATAGACTTGCCCCGGAAAATGAAGTGAGAATTGGTTGATTTTTCTCCCCAAAAAAAGAAAGTGATAAAGCTGATAAAAATGGGCTAATAAAGGGTAAAAAAGGGGTTTCGATGTCATTATCAACACTTGCTGGCTTTTCACCCCTCGACCCGTAAACAGCAACCCTCCTCCAACCCCTTTTCCACTAGCATATTGCCAATGGAAACCGTTTATGTCACTATCAATTACTCATCATTATGGAACTCTGATACGCCTTTCCACCTTATATACACCCTTACCCCATTTGGTTACGCTTTTTTTGTTTTCAGTTTTTCAGTGGGGGTTGTACGCCATATTCGCCATATTCCGTTTTTCAATCAGTTTTTTTGTTCTACGCCAATCTATTCATTTATGACTTTGATTGATTATGAAATCTGTACATAATTTGGATTTTATAGTTTTCAGATAATGTATGGAGGGAGCGAAATTTGAACATTTGTTCAATATCAAAGTGTGGGCGTTTTTAGTCATCTTCGGAGCAGAGTGACACGCCCTGCGCTGAGCGTGTTGGGGTAACTCTATTAGAGGCATTTTTGGTACTACTAATGGAGGTAGAGTGCTTTATGGTGGTGTAAATTCAGATGATAAACCGGGTACAAATGCATTTTAAACATGTTTAGTATAATAAATAAAGGAAATTATTATAGAAATTATATTATTTAGATTTTTAAAGCATAAAAATTCAGTTTTCTTTAAAGATTTTATTTTAATGATAGCTGAAAATATTTATTATATATATAGATATGTTTAAATATTTGACGAAATTTGTTGCTATGCTACGATACAAAAAAAATTTTTATATATCAAAAATCGATATTTTCGATGTCCTGTTGAGCTTAATATTTTTTCTAAATATTTTTTTAACTTCTACTTTTTTCTATAAATATCCTAGATATCTACAAAAATATCTAAAAATAGCTCTGATAGTTTGTAATATCAAACAAAAAATTTAAAGCGCCATGTAAGCCCCAAATGATGTAAAACCTTCTCTTTACACTTTTCCGACCCACATTATTTATGCCCTCGCCGAGTGCTACTGCTTTAGCTACTGTATGGCGCATGATCACTTCATTGTGAGATCATTTATGGATCCCAGCAACTCTGCCACAGAGAAACACAGAACTCACTTCATGAATGAAACTCTGACCTATGGCTAATGATGCACAAAGATAGAAAAGCATCAAATACAATTGCCATCGCTTGGAGTCCGACCAAGGCAACCGCAAAATGTTCATTAGAGCGCCAAAAACTGTCTGAATAATGAGAGAAGTTCACGAATCACAGAGCCCGGGGGATAATTGTGATTGAAGCCGGTCAGATCAGATCAGAGAGCCGATGTTATGGGTATTAATTTGATTTATGCCTGATGAGGGGGTCAGGTAGAACAAAAGTCGGCAAAAGCCGCAGGAAAGTCATTTCCCATTCTTTTCGCCTCGGCACAAATTTAACCAGAGGAGGGAACGGGGAAAGGATTCTTTAGCATAACAATACTGAAAATATTAGTTAGCGCTTAACCCTCTGTCACCCCTGCGACTCGTGCTGGCCACGCGACATCTTAAAGATGCAGAAAGGGTTGACGTTGTGAAACACCGGAAGTGGTATAAAAAAATCTGATGTTATCCGGGGGTTATGGTTATTTAGCAGATTTCAAGATGAAATTGGATTTGGTTGTGATTTTTATTTGTTTAAAAAATTATACAAAACACTTATAAATAAGAACAACTTTTTTTGTATTGTATAATTTAAAAAGCAATATAATAATTCCGTAAAATAGTTTGTATTACGATTTCCACTTGAAAACACAAATATATTTAGGTAAAGGAATTATAAATCCAAACTTAAAGATTTAGAAACTAAGTGAATTTCATTGTTTTAGTCATAATATTTTTTATTTCCTTCCATATATTTTATTTCCTCCCATATAGATCTTTCCTTTTTGTCACCACCGAAAGCGAAGCGTGCCGTGGATTATGAAAATGAAATAGGGGGCGGGTCGGGTAAGTCAGCTGACTTTCAATTATACGAAAGGCTTCCTGTTTTCTATGAATGATTTTCCTTCAACGCCGGCTGTCATTCGTCCTGAATACTCGTGCCAGTCAAGGTCCTTTCAATCGATGCAATCTGTCGAAAGGGGAAAACTCTCTCTCTCGCTGAAAGATGAAGATCCAAAGGTGAAAGTTTCAATCGAATGAGAAGGGAGTCGTTGGGTCCTTGCTTGCACAGTTGCCACAGCAGCTGCGTTAGCCGCACAAGCCGCAATTGTTAAAAAACTGAACATTAAATCCTTTTTTCAGGCTCAATTTGATACAGAAGCCGCGCACATCCTTTGGGCCCCGGCTCCTAAGCCTGGCAAGCTGTTTCAACGAAATCGAAGGCGCTCCAAAGGATCCTCCTGCCGTGCATAGCTTCTTTTTTTTCTCTCTAGTTTTTTGGCATTGTTACTTTGTGCGATTATATTTACCTGCAACATGGCGATTAACGCGCATCCTGCTTTACCTGAGCTACCAGGACCTCTTTATTGCTATCCTATGCGCTTTGATTTCACATTGCGGCAACATCCTTTATCCTTTGTCCTCCATTGTTGCATGCACCGGCTGGCAAACACATTAGAAAAAGTGAAACGAGGGTCTGTGCCAGCAAAAAGGAAAGGGGCAACCCCGGAGAAGTGACGGGAGCAGTTGGCGATCCTTTCCTTTGGCGCGTTTTCAATTACGCAATGCCTTGGAAGGAAAATTCGCTGAATATCTCTATTTTCGGTAGATTGAAATGAGTTTTTTTTTTATAATTTTTCTTTGGAAATATTTTTAATTGAGAAATTGGACCACACAGCAGCAGCAGATCTGCTTTAGACATTTTTTTGGGTAATTGAAATTTTAAGCCATAAAAAAGGTTATAAAAATATGGAGGGTTGATGAATAGATTCAAGAATTTGAACAATCTGTTTGAGTTAAATTAAAAATGTATAAATGTAGAATAAAGTTCAATTTGTATGACAATTCTTATTAAATAAAATTAGGATAATAATTAAGAATTTAAATAAGATGTGGCATTTGTAAGTGAATTATTTATAAAAATAAAATAATAAAAAATAACCTTAAATACATTAAAATTATACGAATAACTTATAGATAGCTTAATTTCTCAAAGAAAATATATGTATATGAGGTACGTTTTTAATTAAGAATTTAAAATTATATTTTTATTTTTTAACCTTTTTCTGTAAACACTTTTTCTCTTAACAAATTAAATTATATCACATTTTTTATTTATCCCCATTTTACTGAAAGTTTTTTTGCAATTAAATTGGTTATTTCAATTACTACTTGGTACTATTCCAACAGCTATCACTGTGGGGCCCCTCACGAATATATATCGCGCCCAGCTGACTGATGTAACGAGTCTATTCGCAGACATTACAATAACACACAGAAAAAACGAAATAATATAATATATATTTTAAACAAAATCAACCGGCAGCCACAGAGTTAAAAACCATTTAGAAATGTTTGCATTATAATTGCGGCGATTATTTCGGAACGGGGTCATTAACATGTGACAATAAAAAATAAAATAAAATAAAAGGCAGACCAACAAACAAAACCTGGAGAGAGACGAGATCTCCGGACAGTGATAAAATAGTTAAATCCCGAATTTAGGGCAGCTGGGAGCTTTCTTTGCGAGCGAATTGATAAGAGCTCTGTTCTTTTCTTTTTTCTCTGTTGTTTTGTGGAGAATTGCGGTTAATTGAAGAATGCAAAGATTTGGCGCGGAAGATTTAGACGAATTCTAAGGTAGAACCATAAATTGTTCCACTAATGTGATTTCTGTGGTGAATCCGAGTTCGAGTTCGCTTTTCGACCGTGTGTTGGGTATTACCTAAGCCACTGAAGCGTGTGCTTTTTTCGGCCCTCGAATCTCCCCCCTGAATCTGATGATTCCGTATATAAATTGCCTAAGCGCGTTGCCAAAAAAGTTTAGAACTTTTCTGTCTGCTGGCCGGCGCGCAACTCGAAATTAAATTATTGCTCGCCGCTAAATCGTTTTTGTCTGCGTTTAGACCATGGTCACCGCTCTGTGGGCCACGTTAATATCGCTCACGTTAGCCGGTCGTGTTTGGGTCTCTGCCAGCGATCTCTTCAGCCTGCCACCTGCCACCAATCACAGCGAGGAGCTGCTCGATGATTATGGAAGATTCTTGCTGTCTGCCATGAACAGGAGCATCGATCCCTGCGAGAACTTTTACGAGTTTAGCTGCGGCGGCTGGAAGAAGGCCGAGTTGGTGCCGGAACAGGCCCGGAATACCAGCTTTCTTCATGCCATTCAGCACAAAATCGATGAAAGGGTACTGGATTTTCTGCAAAATGCCACCAAAAGGGAGCTGGAAGACCTGGGTGTGAATGGCACCAGATCGGCGGAGGTCAAAGCCAAACAATTCTACGCCAGCTGTGTGGAGGTCAAGGCCAACCTGTCGCTGGGCTATCAGTTTCTTCAGGATCAAGACGAGGATCGTCTCAAAGAGAGCAATGCCACGTTCGACTGGTTGTACATAAATTTTATGTCCAAGTATGACCTGTATCCCTTGCTGCCTTTGAAAGTTCACTACAGTACTTCCTCGAGAAAGTTTGATGTACTTTTGACACCTCCCAGTAAGGTCTTGGCTGGCTTAAGCGAAGAGCAGCTTAAAAACATGACCAAGGAGTTTGGCTTGGACTCGAGTACAGAGAAAACTAAACTGTTTTTGGAGCACTTTAAGAACCTCACAGAGTTTGAGAGGAATTTAACTTCCATAACCAAACCACGAAATGAAACGGAACAGTTAAATCTAAAGGATTTCCTGGCCAAACACAAGCATGATCGCCTGAATTGGACACGGTTCTTTGAACTTGCCTTCAATGGCAGCCAGGAATCGCACTGGCCAGTGCTCAATCAGCTGGATAATGTCAACGATTTGGTTTATTTTCTGGAGGAAACTCATCTGGAAACTCTGAAAAGTTATGTAAAGATTCGGGAGCTGCTCAAGTTTTATGGCTTGTGGAAAACGCAAACTAAAATCGGGGGAGTGCCCAGCGAGTGTCGCTCTTTGACGGAGACCTACTTCAACTACGCCCTGCTACCTTGGTTCATAGGCAAGGTATTCGACAAGGAACGACGGGCTGATATACTTAGTGTGGCTAAAGACATTAAGGACACGTTCTACGATCTCCTGGATCACTACACCTGGCTGGATGACGAGACCCGTTCGCAGGCCAAGACCAAGCTGGCTTCCATGGATGTGCTGGTGGGCTACACAGACGATTTGCAGCATCGCGAGGTGATTGATCAGGTGTACAACGACATCAATATGACAGGAAATTGGTACGAAAACCTGTGCATCCTGGAGGGTAGTCGAGCCCGCATAAGACTGCGTTCGGTGGACAAGGCTCTGATTCCCCTGCTGATGCCTACTAGGACAGTGAATGCCTACTATGCGGACTTCCTCAACCTGGCCTTCATCACCATCGGCATGGCCCAGTGGCCCTTCTATCATTTGGACTTTCCCGATGTCCTCAAGTACGCCGGCGTGGGTAATATCATTGGCCACGAGATGGCCCACGGCTTCGACTCCTATTGCTATCAGTACAATTACGATGGCAAGAAGATCAACTGGTGGTCCTCGGCTTCGTTAAGGAACTTCAAGGAGCGGTATCGCTGCCTGGAATCGCAGTACAACAAGTTCATATTGATGGGCGTCCAGACGAATGGCACTCTCACCTCCGGTGATAATATAGCCGATAATGTGGGCACCCGGATGGCGTACTATGCCTACAAGAGGAAGTCGGGTGACAAGGCCTGGTCGGAGAAGCCCCTCAGGGGTGTGAATTTCACCAACAAGCAGTTGTTTTTCGTGAAGTTTGCCCAGACCTGGTGCAATGGCAAGGACAGTGGCGAGAAGATCCGGCGACTGAAGACCGATGTCCATGCCTACGACGAGTTTAGGGTCCAGGGGACGCTCAGCAATATGCCCGAGTTTAGTGAGGCCTTCAACTGTAAGCTGGGCACGGAAATGAATCCTTTGAAGAAGTGTGTGGTTTGGTGAAATAAAGTTGTATGTCAAATAGAAGAACATTTGGAAGGGAGTCCTATTTAATTATAGATATTTTAAGAGAAGGGTACCATATTTAATTTTATTTTTATAAACTTTGAAAAATATCCCAACATGAAGTCTTAATTCCAGCCACATTCTAGCTATCTCCAAGCAATTAGCAATTTCTTGACCATTTTCTGCCTGCAGAAAATCAATAATTCATGGCCCAAAATCAACGCCCCCCACTTGGAACAGCTGATGGCTATCGAATAGAGCCGAAATACTAATTGATTTGATGCAGAACCTGCGACTCTACTGCTTGAACTGTGGGCGGATACCGGCAATATTTGTCTTTTGACTTCTTTTGCAGCGATGACACCTTTCTCATTACGAATTAATGGCATTTTTGTTTAAACAAAAGGTCTAACAATGGAAAGCAACAAGAAGAAAGTCACCGGGTCACTGGGAAAAGGTGCAGAAACTGAAGGCTTCAGCTGAAAAACGGTTTTCTCGAAAAGAAAAACAGTTTTTACTATCATTAGTCGTCACTTGAGAGTTCCTCGGAGAACAAAAACCTGAAGGGAAAGCGAGAGAAAAGTCAAAAAGGAAGCCAAAACCGTTGCTTCGACCGTGCAGGCTGCATACAAAATAAGGATATACATATGTATGGAGGGAGAGGATATATTTGCTTAAGGATCTCTGGGCTTATCTCGGGCGTCCGAGCGGCGGCCTAACGGATTTTCATGCATTTGTTATGGATTTTCGGCGCCAGGTCTCTTATTAGCTGGCAGGTAAATGATCCTGCTGCCTCCTCCTCCTGTATCCTCGCAGCAGGGAATCCATCCTCCTCCTCGCAATCCCACTGACTCCTGGCAGGTCGTAAAAATCCAGATAGATCATTAATTTAATGGCTTTTGTGCTCACTTGGAAATGCAAAGTGCTGCCCCGTGTACCTACATCACACAACTGATCGTGGCGGTGGTCTGCCGTCTCTCTGGGCAAATCAAATTGCGAAATCTCCTCTTTGGCTAGATGGGAAACTCTAGCCGAGACTCTGTGCTCCTCGCTATATCTTATAATTGCACTTGCCCAGCACAATGGACCAGTCAAATTAGCCTTCATTTGTAATCTTCTAGCGTTGCGTCTCTGGTCGCCGCCTCCTCGGCCCCTGATCGCATTAATTCCATTTATGTAAACCATTTCGGTGAGGGCTTGTCGCTAGTAATTCGAAAGGCGTGGATGGTGTAATAAAAAATCAACTTGCTGCCTGGGAAAAGGGAGGAGAAGGTGGGTTCCGGGCTTTGGGTGGGTGATGTACGGGATTGGGGCGCACAAAAAGGGTTGTCAGATATTGCTGGGATTATTCTTTAATTAAACATTTAACTAGAAAGAAAATATTAAATATTATTTCAATGGAATCAGGGTGAACTGAGACCTAACTCTTGCTTAAACATATGATTAAATTGGGAGAAACCGCTCAAAAATGGCATAGTTTATCGGCAAAACTCACTGGCCTAGTGAAAAAAAAAACAAGAAAGAAAGCTAACTTCGGCACGCCGAAGTTTGTATACCCTTGCAGATATTATTTTATTAATTTTACCTACAGTTATAATGTTTATAGTTTGACAGTTACAGTTTTACATTCACACCTTT
>JAEIIJ010018371.1:0-22481 GCA_018904815.1 Drosophila ogumai | reverse complement strand
TCAAACATACATAAATTCAGCTGTAGAAAAGGCAATGATAGAGAAACTTGATAATTTTTCCAAAAATTTTTGAATAATTAATAAAAAAAATATTGTTTCACCACTCTAGCGTTACTTTTTAGCTATCATCAAATTTTTCTGGCTATTTCTAGCTTTTTTCAAAGATGGTTTTAGCTTTTTCTAGCCCTGAAGAGTTGGCAACACTGGTGCCCACACTAGCTGCGCCGGCAGCCAGCGCCAGCGTTTAGAAGAAGAAGAAGCAGCGACTCCAGAAGAAACAAACGGAGTTACGTACTAAAAAGTAATTATTAAACCTAAATTAAGTACCACCACACGATGCTGGACCTATACAGGCGCACGGTAGCACGGTTTCCACTGGGCAGTGTCAGCTATATGTTTGCCTATGGCTCCGGCGTGAAACAGCAGGAGGGCTACGAAAAAGTGGGCAACGGAACGGTTCTGCGTCCGCCTCCAGGCACCGTGGTGGATCTGGTTTTCTGTGTGCGAGATGCCCTGGGATTCCATGCGGAGAACTTGCACCGCCATCCGGAACATTATTCCGCCGTGCGACACCTAGGACCACGCTTTGTGGCCAACTACCAGGAGCGTTTGGGTGCCGGCGTCTACTGCAACACCTTGGTGCCACTGCCTGACGTTGGACTGACCATCAAGTACGGTGTGGTGTCAGAGGAGCAGTTGCTGGAAGACCTGCTGCACTGGCGGCATCTCTATCTGGCCGGCCGGCTGCACAAACCGGTCACCGATCTGGTTAATCCCGCAGATAACCCGCCCCTAAAGGCGGCCCTGGACAGGAATCTGCTCTCTGCACTCCAAGTCGCTCTGCTGCTCTTACCAGAAAAATTCACCGCCTACTCCCTTTTTCACACCATCGCAAGCCTAAGCTACAAGGGAGATTTCCGAATGATCTTTGGCGAAAACAAGCAAAAGGTCCACAATATAGTTAATCCGCAAGTCAGAGACTTCTTTGCCTTGTACCAACCTTCTTTGGGACAACTCTCTAATTTCGTGGCCGTCAACATGAATGGTCAGGAGCCAGGGAGTCTGAAGCCAGCCATACTCTTCGAGCAGGATAAATCTCAGGCAGCTACGACTCAACACCTTCACCAGCTGCCCGGGGAGCTCAGGAAGCGTCTCGAGCATAATGCCGCCTGTCGCGGCGACTATTCCGAGGTGGTGGACCATCTCTCTATAGTGCCTCAGCTGCCCGAGGTGCTGCAGGCCTCCGTCAACGACATCGTGTGGCGCAGCAGTGTCACGCAATCGCTCAAGAACATCGCCAGTGCTGGCGTTCTAAAATCCCTGGTCTACAGCTACCGAAAGGCCCAGAAAACTTTTGCCGTTTAGGATGCTTATATGGGAGAGTTCCCGGCTGCCATTTACCGACTAAGTTGCCCCTCCAGCTGCATTTTGTTATATAATTTTAAGTCTAAACGTTGTTAATTACAATATAGAAACCGTAGCCCAAGCCAAAGCCATGAGTTTTATTGAGGGAACCTTTTTTTGGGAAGCTTTCTGCTGGGTTTTATCGCAAATCTGTTCGGCTTGGGCTTGGTTATTTACATATTTATTTATTAATCTTCAACGGGCTTATTTATTCTGACTTTCAGATCATGTCCAGCGAAGATAGTGACAGCAGCAGTTCCTCCAGCGACGAAAGGCACCGGAAAAGGAAGCATAAGAAGCACAGCAAAGATGTGGACAAGTCCAAAAAGAAAAAGTCTAAGAAGCACAAGAAGGAGAAACATCGTCACAAGGAGAAGAAACGCAGCAAGCGCGAAGAGGAGCAGCCAGTGTTAAATCCTCAAGCTCCTCCCAATTCCATGGGCAATATTTCAGAAATCGCTTCCCATAGCGAAGATGCTTTTGGACCAGCTCTGCCGCCTCATTTGAGGAAGGATGTGGTCCTTGGGCCCTCTATACAGAAACAGGACTCGCCATCCGCGGCCATGATTGGACCCATCCTGCCAAGCGACTTTGCTCAGTCCAAGCCATCAGAAACAGAATCCACATTGAAGGTCGACGAGGCTCCGGACGATGACGACCTGGCAGACACCTTTGGCCCTCTGCCGAACGCCAGTAAAGTGGAGCTGGAGGAGCGAGCTCTGGCCCTTAAACTGGCTGCTCTTGAGGGCGGAGGTTTGGGTGCCTCTACGGACCAAGAGGTCCGCGAGGAATGGATGCTGGAGCTGCCGGATGTGGGACTAAAGAGCGGCCTCGCTGCTCTGGGCAACATGAAGCGTACCTTTTATCAGGGCAAAGAGCGGCCTGATTTCAGTGATCGATCCTCCTGGACCAAGACGCCGCAAAGTGAGGCGGCCGCCGCTACTGCAGGGCCCAAAGCATGCAGCTCCAAGGAAATGGAGCAGATGGCCCAAGCAAAGTATGAGCAGCAGCGGGATGACGAGCAAGAGCGCATGGCCAAGAAGCATAAGAAGAAACACAAGCGCGAGGAGTCCCTGGTGGAGCTGCACCAGAAAAAGCTAAGGAAGGAACAGAGGGAGAAGGTGGGTGTCAAGGAAAGACAGAAAGTATAACTTCACTAATTTACAATCGGTTTTCTTTAAAGGAAAAGGAACTAGCTGCCTCTGGGTCGAAGCCAGAGCGAAGACCCTTCAGCAGAGATGTAGACTTGAAGCTCAACAAGATCGACAAGAATCAGACCAAGCAGATTGTGGACAAGGCCAAGATACTGAACACCAAATTTTCCCGGGGACAGGCCAAGTATCTGTGAGGATATGGATGAAATGCATTTCCGATGTATACAATTTTAATTAAAAATAATTGAATAAAAGTTTAAAAGATTTTGAACTTATTTTAAATCGACATAAATACGTGGGATGAGGTCGTAAACTTAATTCTACTTTTTACAATCTAGAAGTAGAAAAATTTGGGGCAATATCTCATCGCTGCGGCGGTGGCTTCGGCTTGGGAATCTTGGCTAGCAGCATCTGTATCTCGTCCTTCTCCTTCCAGTCCTTCCACAACTCATACAGGTTGACAATGGCCCGTACGATCTCCTGCACCTTGTCCAGGTCCACATTCAACTCGGCAAACCACTGTTTGGTAGCGTCCTTTTGCAGGATAACACATGCTATCTGCAGGCACGCAATGGCGATCTACAAAAAATTATTACAATCAATGTGTTCAGGTTTCTGGCATGTTAAATTCCCACCTGGTAAGGTGGATACAGCAGGCAGACATCGGTGCGCAGGGAATCGTTGACGATCCTCCAGCTGAGGGTGAGCAGCTGGTCCTCCTGACCCATGTCCTGGACCAGCTGCAGCAGTGGCCTGTACGGCTGGTAGACGATCAGGCAGCAGTCGAGGTTCTCCAGCAGGTAGAACTCGCACTCCAGAATGTGGTTCGTGCGATAGGGGAACTCCTGCGCATAGGCATAGCTAAACTTGGTCTTGATGGCCGACTGGCAGATGGAGATCAGCCGGGAGTTTGATATAACGCCAAACTCCTCCACTTTGGACGCCAGCAGAATGCAGGTGGGCGCCAGCAGCAGGGGGTCAATGTTTTTCAGGGAGTTTCGTGCGTAGAACCTCTTGAAATACACCGTGGCCGTGGCGATGACCTGTTGCCGCAGCTTCAGCTGCTCTCCCAGCACCTGGATGACATTGGCAAAGAAAATGAACACTTTTTGATATTCGTCTTCATTCAAAGCCAGCAAATCGAGTTGACGCTCTCGGAGCAAATCTTGTTTGTCCAGAATCCACTGTTGCGAGTGTGAGCTCTGCCAAAAATTGCCCGCCATTTGATAGAAAACAGGCCAGGCTACAAATGTCTGTCGAAATTGTCCGTTAACTTTCCAAATAAAATTTTTTTTTCGATATAGATCGAGGAAAATTATAGAAACAGCGAATTTTGTTTGCTTGCCTAAAACAGTGTGTGCACACCCTTCGATTTTTCGAACAGCTGTTCGGCTGCAGCCAACTTAACGTTCTGGTGCTGTGACTGCCGTGGGTGTGTGTGTGATTTTTCATCAACGCCGCGGACGAAAAAGTCTTAATACTTTATTTAGTTATTAATATTAAACGATTCAACCTAACGATGGCGTTGCGTGTCCTTGGAGTGTCGCAGAATATGCGCACCTTCGTGCGTGGCGTTGACATGATCAAGGTAAGTGCGAAAAACAACCGATTGATTACGCTCAACAGGATCTAAATTACGTAATTGTAAATTGTCAATAATGATTGTGTTTCTGGTTAAGGTGCGTTTAAATAATACAAATTAAACCACTTTCGGCTGGCCCCTCAATAGCCACCAATGTAGATTTCATAAATCTTTTGAAATTTGTTTGGAAAAGTCTATACACTCACTTTGAGGTTATGTGTAAGGTTTACTTAACTTTTACTGAAAGTTTTTCCATATTTCATAACTTGCAGCGCTACAAGTCGGCTGCCACCCTGCAGAAGACCTTGCTGAACATACCCGCCACCCAGGTGACCAAGCTGGACAATGGTCTCCGCGTGGCTAGCGAGGATTCCGGCGCTTCCACCGCCACCGTGGGACTTTGGATCGATGCTGGCTCCCGTTCCGAAACCGAGAAGAACAACGGCGTGGCCCACTTCCTGGAGCACATGGCCTTCAAGGTTCGAGTGGATTATTTCTCCGAAACATCCCTTTTTACAGTTTATTTAAACCTCTTTCAGGGCACCGCCAAGCGCTCGCAGACGGATCTGGAGCTGGAGGTCGAGAACCTAGGCGCCCACTTGAATGCCTACACCTCTCGGGAGCAGACCGTGTTCTACGCCAAATGTCTGTCCAAGGATGTTCCCAAGGCTGTCGAGATCCTGTCCGACATCATCCAGAACTCCAAGCTGGGCGAGTCGGAGATTGCCCGCGAGCGTTCGGTGATCCTGCGCGAAATGCAGGAGGTGGAGAGCAACCTGCAGGAGGTGGTCTTCGATCACCTGCACGCCACCGCCTACCAGGGCACCCCCCTGGGTCAGACCATCCTCGGACCCACCAAGAACATTCAGTAAGGATTTAACTTAGTTTCTATCCAACTGTGATTAATACCCTGCTTATCTTCAGGTCCATTGGCAAATCCGATCTGACCGACTACATCCAGACCCACTACAAGGCTTCGCGCATCGTTTTGGCTGCCGCCGGCGGTGTCAAGCACAACGATCTGGTCAAGCTGGCTAACTCGAGCCTCGGAGGCCTGGAAGCCAGTGTTCTGCCCCCAGAGGTGACTCCCTGCCGCTTCACCGGCTCTGAAGTGCGCGTCCGTGACGATTCCCTGCCCCTGGCCCATGTGGCCATCGCCGTCGAGGGCTGCGGCTGGACCGACCAGGACAATATCCCCCTGATGGTGGCCAACACTCTGGTGGGTGCCTGGGACCGCTCCCAGGGTGGTGGCGCCAACAATGCCTCCAACTTGGCCCGTGCCAGCGCCGAGGATAGTAAGTAAACTTGAAAATGACTCGTGCTTTTGGACTTGATTAACATTATTTCCCGGCAGACCTTTGCCACAGCTTCCAGTCGTTCAACACCTGCTACCGTGACACTGGTCTCTGGGGCATTTACTTCGTCTGCGATCCCCTGCAGTGCGAGGTGAGTAATCAATACTGAAAACTGAAGCTTATGGTTTACCGAAATGCATACCCTTTTACCAGGACATGCTCTTCAACGTGCAGAGCGAATGGATGCGCCTGTGCACCATGGTCACCGAGGCCGAGGTTGAGCGCGCCAAGAATCTGCTGAAGACGAACATGCTGCTTCAGTTGGATGGCACCACGCCCATCTGCGAGGACATTGGCCGCCAGATCCTGTGCTACAACCGCCGCATCCCCCTGCACGAGCTGGAGCAGCGCATCGATGCCGTGAGCGTTGGCAATGTCCGCGACGTGGCCATGAAGTACATATACGATCGTTGCCCGGCTGTCGCCGCCGTGGGTCCCGTCGAGAACCTGCCCGACTACAACAGAATCCGCTCCTCCATGTACTGGTTGAGGGTGTAAGTGGGAGGTCACACCGAATCCCCGACGTTGTTGGACATGTAGTTTAATTCAAAAAAGAAAATTTCGCCCTTCAGAGGATCAGTAAACCGATAATACCAAAAGTTAACAAGTAGTGCTGGTCGTTTATTGATGTGTGTACTTGATGGGGATGCCGGAAAGACCCTGCTGCAGCTGGGCGGGCTCCGTCTGTCCCAAAGCCGGGTCTAGTCCCTGCCAGGTACGGTCCTCGAACGAGAGTCCCGTGTCCGTGGTCATTAGCGCCATTTTGGCCTGAGTGGCCAAGGCTAGGGATGCCGGATCTCCAGCGGTTTCCAATGATTCGTTGACTGCTCCCCTCAGTTTTCCGCTAACCAAGCTGACATCGTTCTCTGGAATGGCTTCCACATCAAACGCCAGGAAGCTGCGTCCCTCCGGCAACAACTGCTTGAAGTCCGTGACATAGGCCTCGGGATACCTCATGTGCCAGGCGGGATTCAGAGCCATCTCTGCTTCGAATACGGATACAATGGGCTTGTAGTATTCCTTGGAGTCGTACATGTTGTTGAAGGGGCAGCCAATCAAGACGAAGCAATCGATCTCCAGGAAGTTGGCCAGTTTGGCCGGATTGATCCTTCCTACGGAAATTAGCTGCGTCTTAATGCCTCTGCCCTTGGCCATGGTCTGCAGGCGTGCCACCACATCCAGGTAGCCCTCGGCCGTCAATGTGGCCACAATTAATCCCAGCGTCTGTGCATCCTTGCACTTTTCGATGTGGAAGTAGCGACGGCGAATGTACTGAGCCGTAAGGGGATTCTTCGAGCTGAGGGTGCCGGCGGCGCCGTCGTACACATACCACTGGACGGCAGAAGGAGCAGTCAGAGATAGGTTAGCAAAGCGCTGGTTATCCGAACCGATGAAAATACATATGCGCTCTAAATTGGAAGTGTTAGTGGAGGAATCTCCCCCAACAGGCGGAAATAACTCCAGCAGAAGATTCTTCGGTTGGAGGGCCTCTTCAAGCTGCTTTCTTAGCTCTTCCCCGGCCAGATTCTGATAGCCAATGTCCAAATAGACGCACACCTCTCTCTCCTTAGACTCTGGACGCAGAGTCTGCAGTTTCTCGAGAAGAACACTCACATCCAGGGGCATCTCCGGATAAAGGTAAAGCACCGGCAAGCGGGTGGCCCTGCTGCGGCAGGCATTTCCAAAGTGAATCACACTATCCGCCTCAACATGGGCAGCTGCTATCTCATCCACACAGCAACTGCCGTAGGTGGTATCCGCCAGGATGAAGACCTTCACGTCCTCCGACGCCAGTAGCTCGGTTAGGGCCACACTGATGGCATTGCTGTGAGGCAGATAGTCGTCCGGGAATTGTAGGCACACCTAAGGGTAGAATCTTAGTTCGGGGACTCCAAAGAGGCTCCGTTATACGCACCCTTTTGTAACCATTCTGGCGAATCCAATCGCCGCTTGCTTTCCTGTGATTTTCGTTCCAAATTTGTTCGAAGGCCACTGCTTGCTCCGTCTCCGTGTTCCTCTCCAGGGCCGCGGTGTCCGAGCTGGAGAACGCCGATGCAGTTCCTGTTGCGGATGAACTCATTGCCAGGCGATCTTTGTTCTAAATTGTAATAAAATAAACAAAAAGATGACCAACAGTATGACCGTATAAGGATCGTTTAAATATCCGCTGAAACTCTCATGATGGTGAAGTCTGGCAGCACTGTGTGCCATTCAAGTGTTGAGCAGCACCGCTGCTCGGCTCTGACCGCGGGCGCTGCGCAACACTAGCATCAGCTGCCCGCTGCCGTCATCTGTAGATTCTCAACGTTCAATAGGAAAGTTTGCTTAATTTAATGGAAATTCTCAATGAAACTGGCTTGATTTTGAGGCAAATATTAATAACTATGCAATAACTAATTGGCTGCTCCCTTTGAATAGCTGGAGAACCTCAATTTCGCCTGCAAAAAATGTAAACAAAAAGGTTATGTAAACTTCTGTGGTTTCTTGCAGCGTGAGTTGAAGAGTGACTGAAAATGTTGGGACTGCAACGATTCGCCGGCAGCATTGCCAGCCACCTGTACCGCCGGGCGGCCTACAACAGTAATGTGCGGGCGGCAGGCTTTTCTCTGGCCACCAACGGCCTGGGGACGGATGCAGCCGAGCCGGAAGCACGCACGCCGGCATCCGAGGCGGCGACCAAGAAGCCCAAGGGTAGGTGTGTTCTATATGATATACAACGTCTAATTGGGAATCCTTTTCTAGGTCAAATGGTCGCCGCTGCGTTCGAGTCGCTGCGCAACGACAATCCTAAGGATGAGAAGAAGACGGCCGCCTCCAGTAACATAGACGACCGCATAGTGAATGCCAAGACGGTCAATGGATTGCTTGCCATCACCGAGAACAACAGTGCCTTCTCTCGGAAGCATGCTCTAAGGATTGTCTCCATTCTGGCCGAGTGGAGCAGCGTTGATCGGGTGAAGATATCCGAGTTCGAGAATGACACGAGGTTCCTGCGCATCTGCCGCATGCTGGGACGCACTGTTCCCAAGAATAATGGTGTCGCCACCAATGGCAAAGCTTCCGGCGACAGCAGTCAAGCTGCCAAACGGATTTCCGGCTTCCGCACGGATGATTTGAACACGGTCTTGGGAGTAGCTGGCGATGATGAGGCGGCCAAGTTGATAGCCAGCATCAGTCTGCCCCAGATGGTCAAGGTGATGAGCACACTGGCCCAGCGTAAGCGGCGGAGCACTCCCCTGCTGCGCTCCCTGGCCTTCAACATCAGCAGTGCCGCTGAGGCACTAGATCTGAAGCAGTCGGCGGATGTGCTGTACGCCATGTCCACGCTTAACTTCCAGGACTCGGTGCTGGGCGCTAAGGTGTGTGCGGATGTGCAAGCGGCCTTGCCAAAGAATGTAGAAAGGTCTGCTGTTGTAGGATCCATACTAACCAGCCTAGGCATTTTGCGGTACCGGGATTTGGGTGAGCTAGTAATCTATAAACTTGTACTGAAGTGTAAAAACAATTCCCTCTCTTAGACATCTTGGAATCGCTGACCCAGTGGCTTCTTAAGAACAGTGAAATCTGCCGCCCACAAGATCTCAGCGCCTACTTCCTCACCTCGGCCCTGTTGAACTTTAAAAGCTCCCAGCTGGAGGATGTGAGAAGCAAACTGGTGAAATCCATTGTGCGGGAGGACTTTACCAAGCAATCCGAATGGCTCAACTTTGTGTGGTCTCTCACAATGCTGGGACTGGTGGAACCCAACCACCTGGCTTCAGTTTTAAGGTCTGTTTGTATTAAGAAATCCCTGAAATCATTTTAAAATTAAAATTTCCAATAACTTTTGCAGTGCGGAATTCCTGGAGCAGTTGCAAAAGGACAAGGCCGGCGTCACAGCAACCTCTAAGATGAGGCTACTCAACCTGAACAGCTATGCCCAGCTTTTGGCCGTAGACTACAAGGGGCCACTGCTGGCCGCCGACAGTCCTGCCTTCCAGGTGCCCATGGCCCATCCCAAGGCAAAGCAGGTACTAGTCACTGGCATGCTGGATGCCCTCAAAAGCCTGCTTCCGGCCAGCAATCATGTCCAGAGCTTGGTGGACAGTAAAATGGGCTTTCTCATAGGTAAGAAAAAGTCCTCGAATAACTTGGTTTTTGTTTATTAAGCAAATCTTTTCAGATGCACTGTGCCACTTTGATGCTAACAGAAACCCCCTGCCTCTGGATAAGGAGAATCCCAAAGCCATTAGGTTTGATTTACAAAATAAAACGCGTTAGTTCTGCGGCTAATTTATTGTTTTCGTTTTCAGGGTGGCGCTAATGGTCATCGATTTCCACGACATTTGCCACGGAACACATCGCAGCGCCAGCGGTGTTACGAACCTGACGTTCGATCTGCTAGAGAAGAGTGGCTACCATGTCATACCCATACCCTATAATGAGTTTAGCACCAGTGACAAGTTATTGAAACGCGTTCAGTATCTGGAGGCGAAGTTCAAGGCGATTGCAAGTAGCAAATAATTGCAGTTGTAGTTTATATACTTATTTTCCTTGTAATGTTTGATCGACATTTGAATTGTTTAAATTTTGTAAATGTAAAATTAGGCGCTGAATTACATGCTAAACCCAAAGGTGGAGTGTGTTATGTGGATTGATTTTAAAACAAAGCAGACGCGTAATTTAAGTGACAGATTGGGCGTAATTTGAGATGTTTTAAACGGCGTCGAGCTGGCTGGAGCGTTGCTTGTTCATGCCCACCTTCCACCACTGGCCCGTCTCCTGGAACTCGATGGCCACGGCAGCCAAAGTATGGAACAGGCTGCGCGCCAGCATGTGCAGGTTGCTTATGTGCAGTATGAACTTTGAATCGTACACTTTATCGATATCGTCGATCTTGTAGTGATCCCGTGTCTCCCGCTCCGTCAGGCATATGCAGTTCCAGGGAGCCCAGTCATCACTCTTGATCCAACGCGGCAATCTGTCGGAGAAAAGTTCTATCTAAGCGAGGGAAGGGTGTGTATTGGTTTTAAGAGACTACCTCAGTTCGCTGAGATTCTCCGATTTGCTGAGAGCCGAGTGTCCGTGCCAAATCTTGTCGATGATGTAACGCACATCGTCCGGCTGCATTACAAAGGCAAACGAAGTGGCGCACTTTCGTTTGCGTTCATCCCGATGAATGCACCGCAGGATGGACTGGTACACAGTGTTCTCCGTGGCCGTGAGCTGTGGACATCATGAAAATTACATAAACTTGGGAGCACTCTGCCTAACCCACCTTAAGATAGTAGCAGTGCTTGCAGGTATCCACATGGCTCTGGCGTGTACGAATGGCGAATTCGGCAAAAGTCTTGACCTTCTTGCAGACGATGCACATGCGCGAGGGTGTCCCTGGGAAGGTACAGCTTAGATATACAAAGGAGATCCCTGATTTCGTACTCACTCTTCTTGGGCTTGTCCTTTTGGAACTTGATCAGGTCAAAGAAGAGGATGCTCTGGCGCTTGCGCAGAATTTCCACATCACTGGACTTGGCGTACAGCAGCAGATTCTTTTCACGATCGAATAAATCAAAGAGCTGCGATTTTTCAAGTTGTGATTTATACTTATTAAAGAAGAATAAATGGGTGGACCCACCTCAGGAAAGTTAGGATAACACGCCTCCTCTGTCAGCACAGCCATCACTTGGCGAATGAAATCCAGGCGATCCTCCCTCTTGCGCGGCTTACGCATGTCCTTGTAGATCTCCGTGAGAAAGCGCACTCGCTGCGTACTCAAGAGATCCATATGGATCTTTGAGTCCTTGTAGCCAATCCACTCAATCGGCTTGCCCATCTCCTTCAGCAGCTGATCGTTGCGGAACTCCTCCATGGACTTGTAGACGAGATTTCGCTGCCGCTCCACACCGTTCAGCAGCTGAATCTCCTTGTCCAGCAGGATATTAACCTCGGCTATGCGAGCAGGGCCCTCATAGTTGGCCGTGATCCGCTTTAGCTCGGCCTTCTTCCAGCGCGCCACCTCCGCGAAGAGCAGATCGAAATCGTCCTTGCTGCGGGGGAACTGCTTGACCACCCGGTGTCGTTCCACGCGCTGCTCCACGCACTTTTCGTACCGCTCGTCCTCCTGCTGGCGATTCTGCACCAGGCGACTGGAAAGGGATTTCTTATCAGCGAAGGAAACTACACTCTACACTCAGAAAGACAACCCACCGATACTCTGTGGCCCGCTTGTGGATGTATTTCCAGAGGATCCAGCGTCTCCAGTTGCGCTGAATGAGCAGAATCTTCTCGAGCTTTCGCTCTGCCCGCTCCTTCTGGGCAAAAGTCTGGTACTTTCCAGGGACAATGGTGAAATCATTGGCCGCAGACACATACATGATGTTGATACCATCTAGGTGGCATTGTACCGACTGCTCATGAGCCGTGTTCTGGAAAAGAAATGCATTTCAATTATGAATCCTCTTAGGGACTGCTAGCCCGCCTTACCAGCATCTTTTCCTTGGGCTCCCATGTCTGCGTATCCCTGGACTTGTACTTCCTGTACTTGATCTTGTCGAAGTAGGGCCCTGTCTGGGTGAAGGCATCCAGATACTCCTTTCCGCTAACCTTATCCCGGTAGCCGCACAAAAAGGGCTTGACGATTGCCGCATTCTCGATCTCCACCACCACATTCTTCGGCTGCCCATCCTGGGTGTCCTCGCCGGAAATGTGGACCGTGATGAAGTCAGCCAAGCGATGCTTGCTGTATAAGGAGAGCAGTAGTTTCAACCCACCTGCAAGGCTTGAATGAGTACTCACTCGAAGTAGACTTCCAGGTCCAACTTGGGCAGAGAGGTCTGACTGGCGTTAGCATTGCTGCTTAGCTCCAGCTGGAACTCATGGATCCCGAAGTCATCCAAGGCAGTGGAGTTGATGGGTAAGCTGTCGCAGAGCACACTGCCATCCTGCAGGAGCACCAACATCTCAGGCTCCACCTCAAACTTGCGAGCGATGTCCTGCTTGACTTCTGCAAGGGTCATGCAGTTGGGATACACCTGGGCCACAATGTCCGACTCGGAGAGCCGGAACTTGACCGTCACATTCTCCACCTCCACGCAGCACTCCTCCGATTGCTGCTGCTCGGACTCGGTGCTGCGTGAGTCAATGGGCGTCGGACATCCCGGTGGCTGCCTGGGCCGCTCGCAGGGCTCCACATTCAGTTGAACGTTGCACACAAAAGCCGGCGGTCGCTCCTCGACGCTCATCTTGCCCCATAAAATATACTTATCAAGGGCGGAGTGAGGGGGGACAATTGTTTTCAGTCAAAGTAATTCAAAATTGAAGCTAAGCACCGCCTGCTGAGACAACGGAGTCTCGAAAAGATGGCCATGGGGCGGGTCCCACGAATTTGTTCAATAAACTTGAGGGCCGCTGCTAGGCGCCCTGTTGTGGCAACGGGTTGTAGGCCAAAAAGCCCATTTGGCCTTTATTTCTCGCGTGCTAGTACAGTGGAGCCCAAAAGGTATGTATTAAGTGGGAAAATAAAGTTAAGAGCATAACTTATTTGTATATTATATTTTGAACTAATTATTATGAACAGCTTAAAGTAGTTTAGACCTATACATTTTTAATGATTTCCCTTCTCCAAGATCTCTAAGCTTGACTGTATCTTAATTTTCTCACGCATTCGCACTGGATTTCCATGTGGTGAAAGCTTCCCATCATCTAATTGGCTCCCCGGCTTCGTTGGGCATTTCCAAATATTTTGCATACCCCTTAACAATTTTCTAATTGCCACAAATTCAGCAGCTCCAATGATCCCACTTCGATCTGCCACATTTAAAGGCCTTATTATTGCACAACTCCGGGGGCATCGGAGAGAGACAACGGTGACAGTAATTACTTTTACTAAATGGCTTGGAAAGATGGCCGGGCCACACGTGAAGATGATTTGGAGCTACCGATGCTACCGATGCGGAAGCCGTCGTCTCTAATAATGATGCTTAAATATTATATCATGATCCATGCAGATATCATCAAAGTTAATGGCTCTTCAGCTCTTGGCGCCCCCTTCTCTCGATTTCTTTTGCTCGATTTTGACCCAATTCCGGGGTTTTGTCAATTCGGCTCATAGGAAACGCGATCCAGATGAAAGGTTTGGCCATTTCCCCTCTCCAAAGCAGCTTAACTCAAGTATTGGCTTACAAAACCCAAAACAAAGTAATTGTTGGTTTTTATTTGTTTTTTTCTTTTATTTTTTCGCTAAACTATACTAAATGTATTAATAAATAATGTTTTTGTTATAGTAGAAGTTGGACTTCAGGTTGGTCGCCGTCAGCCGGGACTTTGGGCCGGCATGGGCCACCTGCAGCCTGTGAGGGCGGCCGTTGAAGTAGTAGTCCTTGTGGTGTTGCACCCGCAGCACCTTGCTGGGACTCCGATGGTCCCAGTCAGGCTTCGATGTCGTCGGACGCAGCGTGGTCGTTGGCGGCGGTGTCGCCTCCGCTTCCGGCAGAATGGGATTGATTTTCATGGGCTGATAGTCCAGACCAATGCCGGGTATGTGGCGAAAGGGCAGTGGGGGTACGGGGATATAATAGATTTTCGAATCCTTTTTCGTTTTTTTCGTCTTACTGCCGTTCTTGTTGTACTTGCGCAGATTCAGCGGCTTCGAGGTGACCACATAGTCCATGTACAGGTTGTCCAGCGACGGGGACTGCACCACAATACGATTGGCCAGCCTGGTGGGCGGCGCCTCTGACCTTGGGCCATATGAATAGGGACGAGCTGCCACCAAATTGGCCAAAATGAGTAGAGATGCCAAGGGAATCAGTGGAGACATTCTGGAAGAGTAAAAATTCAGGGTTTAATAATAATTTTATTTATGATATTGGAAAGTAATTAGTCTTGATGATAAATTGTTGATTTATGGGTTGATTTGATTTTTAATTAAAATAAACAATAAGCAGTGGAACTTAACAATAAGTACTATAAACTCTTTTAAGTCTACAACTCTTTTGTTTTCAAAATCCGGAATGATCATTCTTTAGAAGAATGCAATATAATGGGAAATACAATTGCTTTTCTATTGTTTGTAGATATAATTGCATTCGAGACGAAAGATAATGATAAAATAAGAAGGATGCCTTAACACAAAATGTACATTTTGTAGCGAATTTAAAATTAATTCAAGTTCCAGTCAATGGCAATGGAAGTCTTATCTGGAATGTGAAACATTTTTCAATCGAAAAATGGCGTGAGGTGAGAGGGTGTCAAGGTGAGAGGCATCGAAAGTCGAGTGCCGCCGAGTGCCGGCTGCCACCACCCACGCCCCACTCGACGGACGATTGTCCAAGGCTTTGATCGATGGGGTGGCAACCGAAGTGGCGAACCCGACTGCTCGTAATAATCATAATAATGGGCAATGCCATTTTCTGCAAGTCACATGCCAAAGCCGAATAATTTAATAACAAATAAATTGTCTGTGCGCATCAAAGCGCAAAATGTTTCGCCTTTACATGGTAAAGTTTCTCACGTTCCCCCTCTCTCACACACACACATACATTCACACGCACGCACACACACACAGGCCCCAGATAATTTTCGTTTCGATTTGATTTAAATGAAAGCATTTAATGCACGCTAATCAAAGCGACGCCGACAGCGAGCCGGCAGCGACGCGACGCCGGCAGAGCAATTACGCTAATGAGCGCGTCGAGCGCCATCTGGCGGCGCAGATTTCAACGCTTCAGTGATTAATGAGCCTGTAAAAATAAATTGATCGCCGCGGCAACACATCCGAAAAAGCCGGCGCAACATCGATTGTGATCGGATCGGATCGGATCGCATAGGATCGGCGCAGAACAAGCGGCTCGACATGATTTTCGGGACTAACTAGGGGCGTTGGCGACTCGCCCCCCGTCTCAACAGGTTGTCCGTGGTATGCAAATCGCTTAAGCATATTTCTCTTTTTCCGCCAATATAGACATTTGTCTAATTCCAGTGTCTGGAATAATTGCCTGCAGCGATTTGTTCGGTGGCGCCCCCTTTTGGTAACACCCTACAAAATGGACACTAGAAAGGCAAGGCCGAAGAATTTATACCCTTTAATGGGTTCAATGGCATGGGAATAATAAAAATAAATTAAGTTAATCACTCCATAAAAATAAAATAAAGCTACCGAGCTACTAAAAATATATTCAGTTTTTCTTTAAGGCCTCTTATTGCATAGAAACTAACAGACTTCGCTAGATCGACTTGTCTAGCGTTGTTGATCAAGAATATATTATTCTATTTTAGTTTGGAGCTTCTACTATACTTATACAATTTATATTTATTTCACCAGTCACGCTAATATTACATCTTATGTTGCGTTGCAAACTTCTGATAAAAATTGTAATACCCAAAGAGACCCAAAAAACTTATCTGAGATAAATTGCAGAAAGTTTGAATTCGCTTTGTTGACTGATCACGGGCCCCGCATGATATATGATCGGTGATTCGGGTGATAATAGAACACAAAACGAAATGCGAAAGGCCAGAGAAACATATATATTTCTGCCGAGAGACACCACACTCGGGCTCATTACAGTTTAATTGCTCCGGTGGCTCTGGGATGCCTAATGGCTAGCCGCAGTTCACACAGTTCAGGAACCAGAAACTTGAAAACTTCATTTAATTTGTCCACTCACTGACTTCAATTATCTAAGGCCTTTTTTTTAGTATTTCGCGCCGCTTGTATCAACATCGTTGCCAAGGTCGTTTTCGTTCGGCGCCTGGGCCGCCGCATAATAGGAGGCCTCATCTGCCGATGATGCGGGATGTGTGGATGTGATTAATCATATCACGCTCGCTCGCAGCTGGCCGCTAGGCGGCAGGTGAAAGACGAAAGACTTGGGCGGCGAACTCGATGCAGACGAAAGACTTAGGCAACGAACTCGATGCGGACGGGCAGCAATTATAAACTTATTAATGAATGCAAATGAATTTACGTTCTATGGCTCGGACTCTCTATGCTAATCGCACTCACTTTAAATGGTTGCAACTGCAGCTGCCGGTTTATTGCGTAGTTTCTTCAATTGTGTGTTTTCGCTGATTGTAAATTTATTGCTCAAGTGTCCTTCAACTGGGGATGATGATTGTTTTCCCGATGATTGCTCGTTTGTATTGTTGCATAAATTATGGAATTTAATTTATGCCTAATGGTAAGCGCACGTTCTATCACTTTTATGGTTGCTTAAATCTACACTCTTCGCGTTCGCATCAGAAATTTCCTCGCACTGCTTTGCCGACGTCTTCGGGCTTTGGGTTCGAGCGCGCTAACTTTTGAACGTTGTGAACGCCTCGGAGTGCGGCAAATAAATGAGAGCTGCGAACAGTTTGTAATTTGTTTTTTTCTCCTTTTCTTCTTAAATCAAAAATCAGTCGGTCGACGTCGCTGCCGCTGCCACTGCCACTGCTACTGCCACTGCCTCTGTTGCGGCTGCTTCTGTCGTCATCAACGGCCGGCCGATGGAAGTGCAAGGCGAGGCGAGCGTTCGGTCGGTGTTGGATTTATTATTGTGTGAGGTCCAATGGAGACGCCGATTCCGATGCAGATGCTGATGCCCAACTGGTTGCCGGATGGCAGATGATCTTCGGATGATGAGCGGCCCATAAATTAGCCAGTTTATTGTTTGTCCACTTACTGTTACAGTTGGCAATTGCACTTGGTGGGATTTGCCTGCTCCCCATTCGCCGCCATTCGCTAAACAAATTCATCAGTTGGCATTTCTCGGCTCCCCGAGACCAGAACTGGCCAGGAAATCCAACACCAAATAAATGACCAGTCAGTCGGCTTTCGATTGAATTACACCTTGCCCAGCCAGCCAGCTTCCTTAACCCTCTGCGTAAATCCAGCTGACATACCGAAAAGTGTCAACTAAAATAACTATTTTGTAGCTCGAGCTAACTTTTAGGTCTCTTTGGAAACTTGCCTGCTAATTTTTTGCCAAAATAAAGCTCTAATTTGTATGTATTTGCATAGATTTATATCTTTACTTTCTTTGATTGGCTAAAACAAGCTTATATACTAATTGGCCGGGTTGATTTGATTATGGTTATCTTTTTCCTTTTTCAAGACGATATTTACTGCGAGATTCTTATGACTTATGGCTCCGTTAAGCTTTATTCTTGGAATTATTAGAGTTCATCAATAAATCAACGGCTTATGCAAAATATTTTCTATTTCGTTTCGTCAAAAAGAGCTAAAAGGTATTTAAATTTATAACATATCAATTAACTAGGAGCCGTTTCTAGGGGGTTAAGAGACCTGATTCAGGCGCTGATTAATGCTTGAGACGCCAAGAGGGTTAAGGGTTTCAGTCTGGCTCTGGGACGGGGCATGGTCTGCCCTGAGACGTCTGTTTGGCAGCTCCTTTGTCTTTCCGATATTGTGCACAAATTAGTTACAAATGAACCTACGACAACAAAAGCCGTTGACGGTAACACGAAGCCTTCGTTGAGGTAGGGTCTGGTCTGCTCCGCTTTTCTCGCTTCCAAGTGTCTGGCCTATTGACAGGCCACCAGGCAGCTCTCCCAGCCGGCGGAGACCGACCTGCGTGTGGCGCTCAAAAGGGATATCTGCGTTTTGGCCCTCATCATAATTTAATTGGAACGAATGGCGGCGAATGGTGTTCGAGCCACTTTTCTAAACACCTTTGCGTGAGTTGTTGATGCTAATTGGGTATCTGTAAGTGTGTTGCTTGATTGAAAGAGGAATCCCGCTCGACCTTGCGCTGCCGGAGCAGACTGTAGTGGTGACCAGTGACCCATTGAGCTAGAAATAGCCACCATAAATCGCAGTGAAAATTGTCATGAATTATGGCGAAATGTACGCGAATGTGTGCCTTAATTAAATCACTTCCCTTCGAGGCACCGTTTTACGACCTGCTAATTAAAACAAGTAAAAGCAACTAGCAATTATATAAAGGCATTTCCACTCCGCACACAAACTTTCCCAGGGCCCGGCCATCATCTTTCACCAGCTCCAGCTACAGCGCCAGCTCCAGACCCCACACAGACTCTCTAAATTCGGCTCTAAACAAAGCGAATGACATAACAAACAAGCCAAACAAATGCTGGAAAAGCACGGCACAGCTCCAGGCAACTTCTTCAGACTCTTCTGACTGTGTAAGACACTTTTAAATATTAATTAGCCGTGGCAGCAGCAGCAGCCGCACAACTGCCGGCAATTAGGCCTCCACCCCTCCGCTCAGAAGTGTGTGTTGAAGTGCGTAAGCTCTCGCATGTGCCAAATGGCCACTGGCAGCTATGTTGCCAAGTCCAAATGGACTCCCAATCCGTCTCCCAGATGCAAGTATCAACTCGTTCTCACAGCCAAACTGCACGCATCAGCTGCAAGAACGACGGGCAGATCAGGCCACAGATCGGGCCGGGCCAGGCCGGGAGTAATTGTAATTGTTAACGATTAGACAACACAAATCACGAACAAGCTGCCGAGCATCTATATAGCTGTATCTGTATCTGAAGCGCCTCCCAGTGTATCTCCGTATCTGTCTCATTTCCAGCGCCGTTCGTGTGTGTGAACCGAGTTTTAGGCATTATTAAGAGTAATATGTTTAATGCTGACGGAAGCAATACGAGTAGATGGTTCTGGCACGGGGCTTCAGACGGACAGCTGGGTCTGCACTGTCACAAAAAGATTGATACAAATTATATCATATTTAATAATGAAAGAATTTAGTCTTGCATTCTCCCATTTTTACTTCCTGATGAATGAATGTCTGAATCTTAAAATAAGGAGTTTAAATATTATCTACAGACAGACAAACTAGCTCGTAAGAATCAGTACATGTAATATACAGAGGATACATTTATATTTCCTTTAATCTCCAAGAAGATCAAAGGGTTCTTGTTTAACGCTTAAACATCCTGTTTAAGTAGCACTTTTATAATAGAAATTGTACAAATAACAAGACAATCATAAACACGTTTTACAGACCCATAAGGAACTCTCCTCATAATATTATGATTTTCCCCTGTGTAGCACTGCCAACCCATTTAGCCAGAGTCAGTCCCTCAGTGCTAATGTCTCGGTTTCAGTCTCAAGCCCAGTCTCTTGGCTCGGTCTTGGTCTTCGGGCCAAGAGTGACAGACACACACTCTTGGCTGCTGCTGGCGCTTGCGTGTTTGGCTACTGAATTTTAAAGCATTCGCCAGCACGCCGTCTGAAGTCGGGGTCTAAGGCTTCATTTACATTGGCAACGAACGTTTTAATTAGCCGCTTATAAAGACACAACACGGCGGCGGATCCATTTAGATGAATGGCGGGAACACCCACAGCCAGGCAGCCTCGCAGCCGCGCTACGTCACAGTTAAGACGACTAATCAGGCGGCTTAAATCGCAGCGGTTATATATGGGCCAATTATAGCGAATCTTTTATTGTCGATAAATTCGCAGGTTCATTAAACCCGCGCACCGACCATAAACTGACTCAGGCACTTGGGCCTTTGTGTTGTCGCTTTTATCACTTGCTCGGGGTGCTTTGCTTGGTGGTGAGCTTGGCATGTGGACTCCATCGGATCAGTCCATCTCACCTGCCGGCAATGCACTCTATACTCGGCACTTGGCACTCGGAATGAAGTTGTCGGCTTACGCAACGCAATGTTAACCATCCCGATTTGTGCACTTGGCATTTCTGAGAGCTGGACCCCGCCGGATCGGGGTCAGGCTGCCTCCACGTCTGCTGCTCGAGACTTTCATCGAAAGTCAAATATTTGTGGAGCACACAAAAGAAAAGTGTAACGAAAGGAAAAGACCAGCCACCAGCCACCAGCCACCAGCCATCGGTAGATTGTCAGCCGCAAAAATTCAATATTTGCTCATCCGTTCCAAAGCGTTTAGCGAATTCTTCGCGGGAATTGTGAAAGTCCCCGGGGGCAGGGAGCAGGTTCAAATGGGCGGAGCGCACTGGCCACCGAAGTTTGGCCTCCGCCGCCACCGCCACCGAACGGGGGCGATTGGTTGTGAATTGGACTGGCTACCCAAAGAGTGGGTCTATTGAGTCATAACCAGGGTATCGAGTGCTTCGGAGAAAGAGCTCTTCGGACTGACAGTCCAGCCAAAGAAGAATAGAGTGAGTGATTGGGTAAATAAGAGAGTTATCAAGGCGACAGTTGAGGGGAATCCCCCTTATTCTGACACTCAATGTCTCACGTCGTGTTCTAAGTGAACCAGTTAGCTTGTTATGTCATAGCTTGCAGAGCATTTACAACGGAATTAGATTTGTGTTTAATTTTAGACTTTGAATGTTTTAAGGTAATTTTTAGATTTCCAAAGCGGATGATCGGATTATCCGTTATTCATTATCCTTAATCCATGTAAAGCCTAATGTCGAGCCTATGATTTATACCCACCGTAAAGTCAGCCCGCAAAACTTTCCAACTAACCAACAATCAGAGCAAACGATGGATTGATATACAGATAGCTGTTGGCTAATGATGGCTTTATGGCCTTTTCCAGTGGCTGGAGGATTTTAACACGTCGTAGCCGCCCGTCAAGTGGCGAAAAATTCTTTGGCTTTTCCATTAATGATCGAGAAGTTAGTTTTAGTAATTGGAAACCAGTTGGCCAGTAAAAAGGAAAAGCAGACGCTATAGTATACTACCATATAGCCCGATGTTTGTATTGTAATTGCGTTAAACGCATTAATTAGCCAGCAAAACGACGGGCGAGAAAGAAAGAGAAAAATCATTGGAAACGACGTTAATTACCAGGCGGCTTATATTGTTTCGGCTGCGCACCAGAGGCAGCAATAGCGAACTATTATTTCAATTGGAATTTAATTTCGTGAGTGGGCATTGTTCATAAATATTTGCCATCTTTATCGCTGGCCTAAATGCTGGCCCGCGGCCCCGATGGTTTGCAAAAAAGTGTTTACTCTCGGCCCACGGCCAATCCCAACCTGGCCGACCTTGGGAGCAGAAACGAGCCATTAATGGGGCCTCCGCAGTCACACTCTGGCTCTGGCATGCCCTTTCCATATCGTCGTCGGTGTCAATAAACCTGGGGTTCCGGGGAATCCATCTAGCCCCAGCATCCTCCACACATCCCATCTTATCGCCGGGCCAGAGATCTTCCAATGGCGACACTTAAGCTGTTATCAATGTATCTATTTTCATTGCGTTTATACTGCCCAAACTGCCCATTACGACTATAGTCCATCTGCAGGCGAGGCCGTAAAACTTTAATTTCAATGAAATGCGATTAGCATCTCGGCTTCCAGAGCATTATTGTTCCTCTGTCAGGCCGAATAGCATCTATTTTTAGTTAACAGTAGCAGAAAAAGGCTAAAATAACTAAATAAAATAACAAAAGAGAAAAAAAAAATAAGAACACGACGAGGATGGGATTCGAACCCACGCGTGCAGAGCACATTGGATTAGCAGTCCAACGCCTTAACCTCTCGGCCACCTCGTCATATGCGACCTTGGGAGCCAAATGCTGCATTCGTGCACCGCTTGCTTTGCCAGCAAGCAGTTGAACGGAGCAGAAGGTTCTTAGTGATGAAGATTACACACAGGAAAAGAGATTTTTATTTAAATAATACAAAAAGTAAATCCTGTTTTTCTTATTTTTATATTATAGTTAAAGAAAGCACATACCCAAAGTATAAAATCAATGTTCTAATGCGATCAATAACAGCTTGGTGGCGAAAAGAATGTTCTGCACTCAAAACTTTATCTCTCATGTTTTACCTTGAATTATTATTATTAATACTTTAAAGGTTAGCTTATTAACCGAAGTCACATTTTTTAACCTTTCCCAATCTCTTATTTAATTAAAACAACTAAATAATATGTTCTAATGCCTTTTGTCCTGCTTGCTGTCGATAACAACGTTCTCCTTGGCTTGGCTCATAACTAGTGTGGTGTTGGACTAAGGCGCATCACCGGACGAGGTGGCCGAGTGGTTAAGGCGTTGGACTGCTAATCCAATGTGCTCTGCACGCGTGGGTTCGAATCCCATCC
>JAEIIJ010018364.1:0-34679 GCA_018904815.1 Drosophila ogumai | reverse complement strand
TATTAAAAAAATATTGAATTAATATTAAAGTATATCTTTTTCGTTTCCCAAGTGTTCCTATGACAGCTATATGGTATAGTCATCCAAACTTTGCAAACATCTGACTAAAATAATAATACTCTGCATATTTTCTGTGTAAATTCTTTTGGGTTTTCAGGTGTTTTTCGCTGTACAGTCGTCATTTTAAAAGCAAGTTTTTAATGTCCGAGAGCGAGAGACGAAAGCGAAGAGGCTGGAAAAACCCTTTATGCAATCTGCATGCGACCAAACAGATTTCTTTGTGCGAGAATTGATTGCATATTACGTATACGTAATGCCGCAAAAGCGCCAGAGCCCTTCCACACGCACAACCTCATCAATAACTAAAGCCGACAGGTGAGAGGAGGAGGAGAAAGAGCAGCAGCAAGAGCAGCAGCAGGAGGTGACTGCCAAGTTGTTAGCACGCTCGACTGATATTATTTTTTGCTCCTTTATGAATTATTCGCTAACGCATTGATTCGCCTTGAGCCTTGAGGCGTCTTGCTGTGAAATTTTCATTTGGCTTTTATTTACGTTCAATCGAGTTTTCGCGAAATTAGTTAAGTTTAGCGTGAATTTTATTATACTCCAGCCAAGTCCTTCACGTAGCCAGGAACCACTTCGAGAGAGAGCAAACTTCTTAATTAAAAGATTTGGCCACTGATTGGCTCAGGTAAGGGTTGTGTGCGGTGTGTGCAGGTGGAATGGTAGCTGTAAGAATTTATATTCAATTTGTTAAATGCATTCGAGTGGCCATTGTCTGCGGCGATAATTGCCAGAGAGAGAGAGAGAGGGAGGGGCCGGATGAACTGCCGCCAGAGCAGTGGTTGCCCATAAATCTCCCTTCATTTTGCACTGGAAAAGCGCAAATAAATTCATAGATATGAACTGAACCGAGTGACCCTAACTGGCCCTTCGACATTTCACTTTGAACGAATTTATTCAAGCTTGCAAAATATTTTAAATTTAAATTTAATTTGGAAACTCTGCTCTGAAAGCCATAGAAAAGCTGTATTTAATTTAGAATCCAAGTGTTTGTTTGCCGCCATTTTCCTATTTTAAATTACAAATACACCCCTGTTTCAGCTTCTTTGAGAATGGTTCCCATAAACATTTGGGCCATAAAAACGGGAATTTTGGACTAAAATTGGTAATTCTACTGACTCTTGATCCTCAGCTGGTTAAAGTTGAACTTGCTAGCTTGGGTGGGACCCAGTTTGGGGCTGATTTGGCGTGGACCCCGTTTACTGTGAACGTGGAAAAAGTAGTAATCTTCTCCAGGAATATATATAGCGTCACCCCACTCACCATGCACTATGAAAATCACTGAGATCCTTGTTCGCCTTTAGCTTGCTCTGCGTTAAAGGCTCCTGGCTTTCGTCTTTGTTGGAGAATTGATTCCAGCGGCAGGGATGTGCCTTCAGCAAGGTCTGAAGGTACCGTTTGGTCTGGTGATCCCGACAGCACATGCATCCCGGAGCCTTTCCATCCCGACAGCACCTTGGATCCGGGCTGCTCTGGCGCAACACCTCCATGAACATGCCGGTCAGCAGCTCCTCCATTACCTGCTCGGTATTGGGACGGCTGGCCAGGTGAGGATTGACGTAGTGCATTACACGCTCCACGGTCTGCTCGTAGTCCACCGGCAACCCGGTCTGATCATCCAGGCGGAAGAGCCTGGGCAGCTTGTCCTTGGGCTTGGACTTGGGCTTGTTCCGGTAGACTGTGCGGCGCCAGACCTGTTGACTTGGGGGGCTGCGTCGGGAGACGGAGGATCTCTTCTGAGTGCCAGACCTTTGGCTCACGAAGAGATTCTTCAAGACGCTCTGCTTTTGCGTTTCAGTTTTGTTAACTTTCTTCGGAAAGGTGCTTTTCTTTTTCCGAACGATCTTGGGCTTCAAAGTAATCTTCCTGCTGAGCTTAGGCATTTTTGGAAATATTTTTTTTACTTACAAAATAATTTTGTTAAGATCAAAAGATTTTAAATTTTTAAAATGTAGATTTTGGTTACAGAATTTTTCTGAAAAGGCCTGCTTTTTTAACAAACCAAAAAAAAAAATACCTTCAAGAGTTTCTTTTGTAAATTTTGTTAATAATTTTCCAATACTGCACTTTTCTTTCTGTGTAACACACTTAACAAAGCGATTTACAGGCCTCTGGCAGATGCAACTATTTAAGTTTTCACGTGAATCACAACTCCTGGCTCCCTGCTGCCTGCTGTCTGCTGCCTGCTCTGTGATCCTTGTGGAGGACAACATGATTACAATTGCCATCCTAGATTTATGATTTCATTGCACACTTACACTCCACACACACACACACAATTGGACGGACTTGGATAAGTTGTGAGCTGATGTGGCCACAGCCAACTTAACTTTTGAAACAATGTCAAATACAATAAACGTGTGTTGTGCTCTGTCTCTCTTGTTGTTACCCTTGTTGTTGTTGTTGCTGCTGGCGATGACACCCACACAGACGCAGGGCGAGTGTGCCGGCATTGAATGTATTTGTGTGTGTGTGTGTGACTGTTAGTGCCGAGTGTTAAACCGCATTGTTTGAATGCAGCGCTGAGCGAACAATGTAAATTGCCAGCGAAACACTGGCGACAGCACTGGGAAAAAATTTATATTATTATTTTATTATAATAACAAAATCAATTTCAAATTATAATGCAATTTAAGCCAAAGCGACTAAGGCCTTCAGGGAAATTTTAAATTTATACAATATTTTAATATTTTAAATTATATGTTAATATATTATTATTACTTTATGTTTATTATACATATTTTTGATTGTATTTTAAATTTATTTTTTCAGGCAAGCTGAAACAAGTAAGAAACCTGAAGTGAGCTCAACAATCTCTTATAAGGTAAGCCAAGTTTTACATTTTACATTTCAAGACATATACATACATAAACAAATCACTTACGTTTCCCTTAAGTAAAATGTAGCTTTGACTCTACTTAAAATATTTTTTTATTTTAAAATTTTTTTTACTGTGCATTCATAGCCATAGCATTGGGGGGATATACACAAGTACCGCAGATACGTATAAATTATATGCGTTATATGCAGCAGCAGCAACACGAGATACGGGGCAACAACAAAGTTGAAACACTCCCATAAACACCCACACACACACGCACACACACAATGCTCAATACCACATAGTGGCACACACTCCGTTGGATTGCAAAAGACGCAGCAGAAATAGAACAAAAGCAATACAATTAATCATCGAAGAGCAGGCCAAGCAGAAACAGCATGCTGTTTAAGCAGAACTAGGAGCGGGGAGAGGAGGGGGAACAGGAACAGGAGCAGCAGGATCAGACCCAGAACTAGAGCCCCCACGACATTTGTGGGGTAAATATGGTTGCAACATTACTAACAACATAATTCATTATTAACAAATGGCATAGCGTTGCACAGAAATGCTCTCTTGGAATTATTTCAGACATTTTTTCTGGTTTAAAATAATAATATTTGCTAACTAAAAGAGTTAACTGAGGATTAGTTTGCACTTTTTTTGGGAAAATATAGTTATCTTATTTATTGATTTATTACTTAACATTAGACAAAATTTTAGAAAATATTTAAATATGCAATTTTAATGTTTAAGCTAATATTTCAATATGAAACCGTAATATTTAAAAAAAAAAATGAATAAGAAATAAATATTTTAAAAATGTTTAGAAAATATTTTAATATGAAATTCTTATGTTTAAGCAAATATTTCAATATAAAATCTTAATATCTTAATAGGAAATGGTACTAAATATTATAAATTTATTCATCAAATTTATTTTGTATAAAATTCTTTATAATTTATGCTTAAAACAATCTATGCAAACAACTTGCTCCACTTGTCTTCTTAAACGATCTAAAATCAAATTTAGATATCTGTATATCTCTATATAGATCTATATAAGTGTTACATTGGTAAACAAAGCCCTTGATAAACTCTTATAATCATAATAATATTAGTATATACTCTCTGGTTTACAAAACAACACAAAAGTAGCTATATCTTAACAAATTCCCATTCAATCCGGTTCCTGTCCGATTTACTTTACCCCAAAATATACTCTCCTGCAACGCCTTGTCAACGCATTGGCACTACATTCCCGAAAACAAATCCAAACAATGGCAGGATCAGGCCGCAGTGAAGAGTACTAATGGCACACACTTGTTTCTGGCAAGGGCGTGGTGCTCAGTGGGCGTGGCAGCTAGATACAGTGTGCAACTGCCACAGCCACTGCAACTGCAACTGTGTGCCATCAATTATGTGCTGGACTGGGCACCGATACCAGAAGCTGGCATAAGCAGGATCTCAACCCGAATGCCAATGCAGCTGTCAGGCAGACGAACTAGATACCAAAACCACCACTCCGCCGGAGTCTTATCCCCGGCTAAGTTCAATTAGGTGAAGGCAAGCTGAAACCTGAAAAGCATAAATGTCATTTTCCATAAGAAACGTCAAATTTGATTTTGTTTTCTTCTTTTTTTTTAAGAAAGAAAAAGCTGGCAAAGAAGAGAGAGAATTTCTATAGCCAAGGAAATGACTTTACACCTTCTTTTCCCCTCGAAAGAAATGGATCAAATATAGATTTATGTGTTTCATGTCAAAATAAATGGATTTTACATGTTGCCACAAAGCGTTCGATGCGAGCGGGTCCCGAGTCCCGAGTCCCCGCAAGGACGACGGTGACAAACAGCAACAACAATGAAAATATAACGTGGCATTAAAATGTCATTTCATACTCATACAAACAAGCTCATATAACGCTCCCCTTTGTTGGCAGCCGAGGGAGCAGCCAAGGGAGCGAAATATTAAGTTAATATGTTTGAGCTTTTGTCGGTGGGGGAGAGTGGGTGGGGTTGGGCTCTTTGATCCCTGGGAAATTTAGCAAAGTGCAGACAGGATATTGGCAGCTGCTTGCAGCCACACACACACACACACAGGATATTAAAGCCATAACGATGAAATATTTCTGCACACATTCCGCTAGCAATCAGGCCGATTCGCACACATCCATCCAGGTGCGATCCGCGTCCCTGAATCCCAATCCGAATCCGAATCCCGAAGCTAGACAAATTCCCCCGAACAATGGGGATTATTCAAATTATTTCCCACTTGCTGGCGTCTTCTCCTGGCACGTCTATTTGTGTTTGTGTGTGTGTGTGTGACACATGATGCCATGTCATATAATTTATCAGCGCATTTTTGGCATTCAGCTCGCGTCCTGACATTGCCCCGAAAGGCCAACAAAACAAAAAGAAATGCCAGCTTTCGCTGCTCCAATGCCCTGTGTTACTTACTCTGGAGGTGCCACATGGCCGGCCTCAGTCCCTGAGGGAGGAGTACACCAGGAGCAAGAGGGTTTCTCTGGATTATAAAAAAATATACAAGTTTAAGAACTTGTCTTGGATTTAAAATGCTTTATTTTTGGTTTTAATCGTATTTTTTTATTTATGAACATAATTTCTGAGGGATTTTAAGTCTATTATTGTATTTTTCATATCATTTTTATCCATTTCTGGTATTAATATATTTATTTAAGAAATAAAAGTGGCAGAAACTTTTTAAGATAATTCATTAATAATTAATATTTAAGGTTTTTAAGGGTATTTATAAGGATTTAAAGAAATTCCTAAGTAAATTCGCTAGTAAATTTTGTTTTTTATATTTTATTCAACTTAACCACTAACCAATTTCTCTCAGTGCTATAGCAAGGTCCTTGTTTGGCTCCCTTGAGCTTTGTTTTCGTTTCTCTACCGTTTCTTTTCGCCTTTGCTCTTTGCCCGCTTTCCAGCTTTTCCTGCTTTTCCTGCTTTTCATTTTGATAAATATGTGGAGGGCAGAAATCTATCATTTCGCGTGTCGCATAAATAAATACATCAAGAGGCAACACCCAACCACCCACCAGCACACACACACAAGGATTCCAGCGACACACAAACTGTTAATCAACGGCAAAAAAAAAGGGAATCCCCTTCCCCGCCTTGGCTGGGTGTTGGCAATTTGTTTAGTCCTTAAACTTTTTTAGCGTTTCGTTATTTAATGCAAATTGATGATAACGGGCAGCGCAACGCTAATGAGTATACGAGCAAGGCTCCTCTCATAACCCCATCTTTGAAGGCAGCCTCGTTTTCCCGAAAAGTGTGGAATGTGGCAATATCCCAGCATTCTGGAATACACACACTCGCACACTCGGCTGTATACAAATTTAATGAATGCTCCCGTTTTTCCCGGGCGCCCATAAATAATCAACAAGCCACGCGAGTCCCGGGGCACTGACAGAAATCACTATAACTTTTGCTGGACTTTAAAATTAAAACAAGTTGCTTAAGGGTTCTAAAAAAGTTTTTTCTTTATCTGAGACATTTTGTGGTGATTTTTCCCCTGTTGCGACACCTTTGTTTTAAATAAAATTTGTTAAAAGTCTTTCGAAATACACAGAAAAAAGGAGTGAGAAGTATGCCTGAGGTCGTCCTGCTGCCAGCTGCTGGCATCCATCCGCCAGAAGCGAATTCGGTTTGGGGGTTACGTGTGCAGTCAATTCCACTCGGCTGCCCATTGAAAAGTTTTGCACTTCGCTGCACAAAGGACATAGATGGAGCAGCGTGGAGCGGAGGACGGGGTCACACATCAAGGCCACCGCAGCGGGATTTTCACAAATATAAAATAGAGCATATAGTAAGGCCAAAAACCAAAACATCATAACTACATCCTCCAAATAATTTTAGACAAGACAAAGTTGCGGATTTGCAGAGTCACACTTTTCATTTCCGAGTTAAATATTTCCTTAAAAGTCATGAAAATATCGAATATTCGATAATATCTCAAAATATATCCACTGCCACATGAAATTACCATTCGCGGCAACTTTGTGTTGCAGCTCCAACTGTTATCCACGGAAAGCATACTCCAGTGAATAGTCCATTTCCTTGACTACCAAAAACACTCGGATGGCCAAGACCATGGCCATTACGACACAGCCGACGATGATGATGATGATGATAATGATGATGATCATAATGATGTGGCTCTTGGGGGTCCAGAGACCGGAGTGACCAACGGACGGCGGTGATATGACCGCAAAACCAATACGAGTTCCAGGACGATTCGATTTAATGGAAAATCGACCGCAGAAGCAGCAACAACTTAAGCGATTCAGAAATTGCAACACACAACCGTATGGTACCTCTCCCCCCACCATTCAGAGCTCACCCAGCTGACACACTTTTGGGACACTCACAGCGATTCTCGGCGAGATGAGAGGACGACGGCGGCGGCGGCAGTGTCAGGGGCCACGCAATTAGGGGGCTTAACCACTGGCCGGCTGGCCGGCGGGCTTGGTGGGTGGGTGGGTGCCTGGTTCAGGCCTTGAACTGGGCGCTATCTGCAGCTGAAGTATGTGGCGCCCATCGACGATATATATTGAAACTTGAAAGCATTAAGCGGACGGCGGACCACAGCGAACGCGGAGCCACAACGCGCCGAGCAATTACGGCGGACCAGGACGACGATGTACTCTCGGCGAGGGTGGACACAGCAGAATACGGTATATGGAGTTCAGAAAAATTGTACATTTCATATTTAATAATTCTTGCTGTTCTTTGTAGTTTTTAAGGTGTTTTTTAAGCTTGCAGAGGAAGCTTAAAAAAGCAAAACCTTAGAGAGATTCTTGCCAGTTGCAAGTTTGTATTATTTTTTACTTTTAACTTGAAAAAGCATACCAAGCCTTTTCTAAAGATTCGAAATAAAAAGCATAATGACACGAATTAAATACAAAACGAAGCGAGATCTCCCAAATGTTAAGTAAAAATAAAACCTAGCTATTTTTAGTGGCCACCCTCGCCAATAAAAACCCATACAATTGCACATCTAACGCTGTAAGCGCAACGGCAGCTGTAATAAAGCCAGAGAAAACAAATCTAGAGCATGGGGAGCTCTGAGACCACTGCTGACTGGACTGTGCACTGTTCCTGTCGTCGATGCCATCGAAAACAGAAGTTTTACGATTAAGCCAAACGAAAGGAGCACAAACACACAAGTCCGCCACGAGAGTCGTGCTCGCTGGTCGGCTTCTGGTTCCTGGTTCCTGCAAACCAATTCAAGTGTTCCGTGAAATGAGTCGAAAATTGACATTCGATTTGCAAGACCATTGCACAAAGTCCGGCTGTTGCCAGTCCGCGATTCGTGGAGGTGCCTTAAAGTCGCCGCCCGAATATATGCAATTAATTTTGCAATCGCATGTGAAGGGCACATAACACGAATTCGCAGGAAACATTCCATATTCCGTATTCCATGGGGCACCTGGGGAACAATTAGGCCCAAGAATCGATGAACACGAAGCCAGTTGTTAATCATCTGGCGGAACCGTATTCATTTGCATGCTGAAACTGCTTCAATTAAATTCAAGGTGAATCATTGAGCCAGATCAAGGGTTTTCGGCAGTCAGTCTGTGTGTGAAGAGCTTAGGCCAAGTTGGCTTAAAGGCTGGCCGTTAAACTGGGGCCCACTATTGTTCAGATGCCCTGGCATGTCCTGCTCTTAATGAGAGTGTAGCAGCAGCAGCGGCAGTTTGTGCTCATTAAATATTTAATTGCGAAATTAAAAGAATATGCCAACGCAGCACAGAGTCCTTGCCTTGTCACCAGAATGTGCTGCAGTTGCAGCTAAAAATGGCGCGAGACAATGGCAATTATTTGCACAAATGCTTATTAAAATTGCTTTTACAACTTGTTAATTTCATAATACAGATTTTTATTGTGGGCAAGGAAGGAAGTGGAACAGTGCTGAGCCCCCGGGCGGCCAAGAAAGAGCAAACTTTATGCTAAATTCCGCGCCAACCGCCCTCATCCTTGACCTCGCCTAGACCTGTAATATACTTGTCCGCCTTCTAGTTCGCGTTCCTAGTCTTCGTCCTCGTCCTCGTCCACGTCCGGTCGTCCCTTATTGATCGCTTGCGGTTGTGCACAATTTAGATCAAGGATACCGATAGGGCTTCGTGTTTATGCCAAAACCGTTTTGTCAATGCTGAGAAACATTTATGCCAATTTGCGTTTTGGCGAGCTGACAACTCGCAGCGGCGACGCGACATCGGAAAAGTCGATAGCGAAAGTGGAAAAATTACGCGGCTGAGGAGGCCAGACTTGCCTGGCATTTTTCTCCTCCCCTCCCCTGCCCTTTTTGAAGCCACGTCGTCGTCGTCGTAACGGCAAAATTACAAAATTAAATTATTTTCAGGCGAATTTATCAACATGAACGCCGAGCGGAAATTGCTAAATATCTTTGTTAGCAATTGAGTTTTTCTCGGCTCCCTTCCGCGCATCTGTTATGATTCCCATATTAATGGCATAATTATGCAATAAAGTACGCAGCCTATCGCTGTTTGATTTCGATCTAATAGGTTCCAAGGGGGAGTGGTATCTGTCTTGGGTTACAGATGTATGAAATAATAGGGAACAGAAGTCGAGAATAAAAAGCTGACTTCTAGGTTTGTAATCAAAAATAAAATTAAAGCATTTGCAAAACTAAATAAACTCTAAAAACAATGCGTCCAGAAAATTTTGAGTTGTCTTTGTTATATTAATATTTCGTAAGCTTTTATATTACCCCAAAATAATGTATACATTTTTACTAATTAGTTTAGAAATCGTCTGAACAAAGTACAGAGCTCTGTTAAAGCCATTTAAAATAATACCTATTTTCTCTTTATTTACACTAGATTATAAATTATGATCATGATGATTATGAGACTTAAACCGCCTACTTTACACATTTAACTTGGCATTTAAATATTTTGGATCCTTAAAGTGTATATTATATACTTCATAATACTTTATTTATTTGCCACCAGATTTGTGGGCTTATTAGAGTGCCGAAATCCAAATGAGTTGTTGATAATTGAACGCCGCAGAGACGTGGCTCATCTCAAATTACGGCCTGTAATCTAGATCCAGCTGCCCGCCAGCGGCGGCATTAAATCAGAAACTTTGCGTATTAGATCGGGGCTGAGGAGTAGGAGCAGGAGCAGGAGCAGAAGCACTGAGACCTCACCCACCTCGAACTATACCAATTTATTTGCCACACTGATTGGCGTATTGTGCTCGCTCTTCCCTTCCTTGACGCGCTCACGTAGCCACACCCGTAGACCCGGGTTGGGCTACAAACTAAGCCTCATTATACGTCTGTGCGGAGGAGGAGGAGGTAGGGGTAGGGGTAAAGGTGTAGTAGGGGGGGGGGGAGTCTAGGTAAGACGCAGACAAGCTGCGCAACTGATTGCTAAATAGACAGGCAGCCAATACACATCGATAAGGCCGAGATAACGGACAGATTGTCTTTAGAGGAGGCTGCCGGATGGAGGATGAAGGATAATGGAGGGACTCCCGGGGTATGGTAAACGAAGACGGAGTCGATGCGGACGCTGCCTGATTAATTAGGGCATTAATTTTGCTAAATTACTCCAATACATTAGGGAGATCGAAGCCATTTGTCAAAATTAACCTGAGGACCGATGTAAATGAATTCGCCGTGCCGAGCAGGAGGCCGTAATGAAGTCCGGGATATGCCTGGACCCCACTGGGCGTGGATTTGCTACTGCTGCTGCTGCTGCTGCTGCTTCTCCGGCAATGACAACGATTACGAAGGCGTATCAATGACTGATGGCGGCACGTGGTCTGCCGACTCTCCCTATATTACTATATAGTGCGGCCCTGGAGAGAGGGCATCAATCTCCGGCCAGGACTGCAGAACTCAAAAAGCTGCATCAAAGATACCAAGCTACACGGATAGAAAAAGGTAGGAGACATAAGTTATTTGTATAAAGTTTGTTTTAACATTAACCCTTGAGGCCAATTCACAATTTCAAAATTCAAAAAATTGTGTACTCAGAATATCTCCGAAATATAAACAGCTTTCTGCAACTTTCTTGAGCTTGGTTGGCTGCTTTTCCCCTCAGTGTAACCGCTTTCCCCCCAATGACCATGCCTCAAATGTCAACGGCAGTCAAGATGGCAGACTTGGCTCTGCTTGTCCATCTGTCAGGCAGCTCGCGTCCCTCCTACAGTTTGTCCTTCAGTCAGTCCGTCAGTCACTCAGTCATTCAGTGAGCCATTCGGCCATAACCGGGCACCAGCTTGTTTTCAATCCCGCCGGATAAGTTAACAAAGCGCAGAGACCACAGAGCAGACTACAGAGCGGAGTAGCGAACCCAGGAGACACTCCCGGAGAGCGCATTCTTCCAGCTTTGCCGCTAAGCCACTTTTGTGCGGACGCACCCGAAAGATGTCCCATTCCCAGGGCAGTTAGGCTGCATTAATGGGCAGGAGGCGACATTTCCCACTTACGATTGCAGGAATATTATGAAAAATGCACAATGTGCCATCAACACACAGAGCTTAGCAGGGGGACTTGGAGGGAGGGAAGGAAGGAAGGAAGGCAGGAAGGAAGACATTCTGGGGGAATGGCAACGACAACTGTAACGACATCATCAGTGCTGGCTGGGATCGCCCCCGTAGTCATCAGCTTAAAGTTTCTACGTAACCAGCAGGTGAAGATGGAGACGGAACCAAGGTGAACAGAGTCTCTAGGACGCAGGACTACCGAGTCGACGCTGCTTTACATTTTTATGTGTGTGTTCTTGGGAATGGTGGGACTGGGTGAGAGGGGGAGCTGTGCGCGGCAGCATTAATAATTGAAATATTCACTAACAGGAAGTTGAAGACGTTAATGGGGGAGGAGCCGGAGAAGCAGGAGGACCACGACTACTATCCTTCCGCGCGCTTGATTGAGGTTTACTCTGCTCTGCTCCTGCTAATGCATAAACCATGCACAGACATCAGCAGGCAGCTCACATCACTCCAGTGTCCTGGCCGGGTCCTGTCCCGGCCTTAGCTGTTGCTGTGTGGTCTAGGCAACTTATTTTTAGCTCATTACGGGCCAAAACGACTCTGCCATGGACGGAGTACGGAATGCCTTTCAAGATGCCTCCGAGCCCTTGTCCTTTTGCGAAGCTTCCTGTTTTTGTGTGTCACCCTCGCTGCTGCTGCTTGGTGTCCCAGGTTCAGGTTCCTGGTCGCTGTCCCTGTCCCTCCTCTTCTGCGGCTTCTCTGGCCCGAGTGCGAGTTGGCCTCGCCTCGTGTTTGTGAACTTGCCGTATTCCCAAAACGCTGGCATGCGTAATGAGCCTCGGCTCGGGTTTCTTCACTTCGCCTTCTTCGTTCTTGTTTTGTAATTTCAAAATCATTTCGCCGCGCTCACTCTAAATAAGAGAGTTTGTGTGGGTTACACTGTGAGAAATAAGGAGGGGTGTTTAAAGAGGAGATTTTATGGAAATTTACAAAAGTTTTTCGATTTAGTAATTAAGTTATTTAATTTGTAGAAGGAGAAACGGAAAAGTAATACACATTTTTATTTAATTTTTAATGTGGGAAAAATCTTTTCAATATTAAAATACATATTTTTTATCAATTTAAAATGTGTAAAATTTTGTATTTTATTTTTTTAGAGGCTTAACAAGATTATAGGAATCTGAAGAACTCTCTAACTATTTTTCTTAGTGATAAATAAAATAATTAAAAAATCCTAATTGCATCATTTTTAAACCCTTGTAGTAGTAGTATAGTCAGTAAGTAATTTCCAAAGTTTCTTTTTTTCTCAGTGCCTTTAACTTGAGACTACCGTTGCGGTCCCTTTTCTCTCCCCCTTGAGCGCCACCCTTGCCTTTGTTGCTACTTCCCAGCTTGCAGCTCCTCAGGCTCCCTGCTCCCAGCTCGCTGCTCCCTGCTCCCAGCTCCTTAGCATCCCCAACTCCCTGCACTGTTTCCTTTTTCTGTCCAGGGGCAAAGGCGTCGCTTGTTCACGAATTCCCGTAGCAGTCATTTGCGTTTATTATCACAACGCGTTGACTTGTCCATACCCTGGCAGCCTCCTGCCGGCTGCTCCCTCTCCCTTGGCCTGGCATTAACTTCAATATAGCGCCGACTCGTATCGGGCATAAAGTAAAGTTATATTCGATTTCCTGAACATACGCACACGCTGCCAGAGCTTTAAAGCCAGTCGCCTTTAATGTGCGGTTTTTTCTGGGGGGTCGGGGAAGGATGCGCCTGGCGCAAACTGTAACCGCAAAACGCCAAAAGGAAATAAATGTGCGACTTTGCAATGAAACAAGCATTTATGGTGCCATAAAACAAACCAAGCACGAATATTTCTAACTCATCTTAAAACAAATACACAGACACAGCCTCGGCGTGGCGCTTATGTAAGAGCTCGTCCTCGTTCTCATCCCCATCCTTGTCCTTGTCCCCGTCTGGGTACTCGTCCTGGTCCGCATGTGTTTGATTACATGGCCAAAATGCTGTTGTGTGTGTGTATTTTGTGTTTGACTACGGCTTAGAAGAGCTGGGGAGAAAGAGTCTAAAGGACCCAAGACAAGGACGTACAGGATGCCAAAGGGCGGGCCAGAATCGGGCATAAACTTGCTCAGATAAAGTTTGATTAGTGCGACAGACTAAGGCCTGACTTTTCGCTCAGTGCACACGCACACACATATGTGTGGCTCAGCAAATTTGTGAGAAGATTGTGAATATAAAAAACACAAGGCAATGGCGGCGCGAAAAAAGACGCTGCTCTGCTGCTCCTGAAGGCACACAAAAACCGCAAAATACAAAACGCAAAATTACTCCCAAGGGAGGAGATGGAGTGGGCGTGGCCCCAAGCAAATTACGGGGAGCCGAGACCCAGGGAGCTTTCTCAGGGAAATGCTGGAACAGTAAGAAATGACATGTCGCATTTTAAAGTTGCGTCAACGTCAACCTCAACCTCCTGCAGGGGAATATATATATAAATATATAGAGTAAGAGGAGGCCTCTTCTAAATTATTTTAAAGTGCTTCGCTGCTTATTTGGCTGCCGTTTTTGCGGTGTAATTTGAATATGCGCGACTTAAAGTGAAAGCATTTGCATGCCCAGGCTCCTCATTGTCCCTGCCTTGGCTCCTTTGACTCCTTCTACTCCTCCTCCTGACCACGACACATTTACGGGTAAACAGTGTTAATGAAGTCGCATTAATTTGAGTGCGTTACGGACAGGACAACGCGGCAGGAACAGGACCTGAACACGAACATGGACATGGAACTCTGGAGCACAGACGGAACGCAACAAAGCCGTCACAGATGAAGCGGCGACAAGGAGCAGGGCAGAGCCACAGCAACTCCTTTTTACAGTCAAAACATACAGCCAAAGGATACACAAGGAGAAATTTTATAATTTCAGAAAGCTTCCTCTTCATTATCTTTATAAATTAAATTTAGATTATTACTGCTAACCATTAAAAGCCTTTAAGGATAATTCCTAGCAACATTTAAGACCGTTTAAGTGGATGCAAATTATTTATAAACTCAAGTACCATTATCCCTAATAGTAAACCATTTTCTCGCCGTGCTCTCACACACACGGCCTCGGCAAAGACAATGGCAATACAAACATCGGGTGGTAACGGGGAAAAATGGCCAAGACAAGGCACAAGGCTGGGGGAACGGCAAAGAGTTACTGCCCTTGGTCCTTACTCCAGCTCCAGCTACAGCTCCTGCTCCTCGAGCCTCGTAAACCGGGCAACGCGCGACGGCAACATGAAAATCTTGTCATATTTTTCTTGTTTACTGTCAACATCTTTGTACTTGAAGTCCCATTATGTTAATTATGATGAAGTAAACAGGACACAGTTGTTGTTTATTATAATTACCAGCAGTCGAGTCAGCGCAGAGAGCGGAGGAGTCCTGGTTGCAAAATGAATTTGTTGCACGTCCAAGGCGGAGCACAGGCTGGCCTCCAAGCTCAACTAATTCAATTAGGCGAAAGGTTTCCTTCCAGGCTCCACACTATATTTGCTTTTACCCCAAAAACCCTGTGTGCTTGTGTGTGTGTCCTTTGTCTTGCGGTTATAACACAGGAATTCCAGGCATACTTTGGCTGCATTGTTTGGACGCGAGGCAAGTTCAATACAAACAAAAATAATCAATAGAAATTGTTATGCAAACATCCTTTTGGTCCTTTTGTATGCGAGTCTCCTGCCGCGTGTAGTATTTGCCCAAGGAAAGTGATGGGATGTGATGTTTGGCCAGACACACAAAAGAAAAGCCCACGCATTCTGGCTCTGGCAAAAAGGAAAAGGGTTTCCACCCAGTCCAGGCTTCCTGCCTTCGTTGTCCTTTGCCAAATGCATTTTTAATAATGCAGCGGACGCTGTGCTGTCAAAAAACAATGACATTAATTAGCCGCTCTTTGTGAGTGCTGGAAAGAACAAAAAGTATATATTTCTATGCAGCTGCGTCTCTGCCTCCCCCGCCTCCTCCTGCTGCCTCATTTTCTTGCTCTTGTCCCCCTGTTGTTGTCCATTTCTTTTATCTGCACCAACAGCGGAAAAATTCATTACACTTTTGCACATTGTGCGCGCTTTTTTGTATTCAGAACAAAAAGACGTGCCCGAGCTGGGAGCCCTGAGAGCGCAGCGTGAAAAAGTTATCTAAGAGTGTAGAAAATGGCCGGTGGGTGGCTGCATCAGTTGTTGCATACGGGCCACAACGTGGGGGGTCGTGGTATAATGAGTGATGGTTGTGCCACCAGCTTCACGGGGCGTATACGTAATGCGGCCAGAGAGACCCAAGACTTGAGGGCACCAAGACTCGACACTCGACACTCGAGAGGCTGCCAATCAATCAGACCGCCTGGGAGGTCAGTTGAAGGAATAACCTAGACGCAACTACACTTTTTGAGGAGTTGTTTTTACCTGGATTGGGTTTACAAATTAAATTTAAAAATACATTTTTGATAGTTTTCTAGAATTCGTTTTCCTTAAAGAACTTTATTTCTAGGAAGCTGAGTGGTTCAAGTAATTATTGTTTCTTTTTTGTTAACATAAACACTTGATACTGAGTATCTTTTAGTCGCCAAAAACACAATTTCTATCTCATTTCTTGCTGGTTATTGTGCTCTCGAGGAGGAGGAGGAGCAGAAGGAGACCCTGGCTGGTTGGTATGCCAGCTCTGACCGCTCTGTTTTCCCTGCTGCGTTTCATGTATTATTGCATTCTTCAGCTCAATGTGTGTGGGCTGACCCTGTCCAGCACTTCATTCTGTGTACTGCTCCTGCTGCTGCTCTGGCTCCTCCTCCTACTCCTACTTTCCCTGCTCCTCCTGCTCCTTCGTTCGACAAGTGGAACGAGCTCAATGCGAATGGCGACTAATGTCCAGCAGGCACGTTTCAAGCGCACAAAGCTGTAAAATATGTAGCAGACTGGAACGCACACACTCACAGCCCCCAAGGCAACAAAAGCAGTCAACACACACACACCACCCATACACCTCCCACACTCACACTCCCACAGATGCATTTGAAAGAGAAACAAAGCACAAAAAATAAACAAATCGCGCCATAAATTGCAACTTGGCAATTTTGAGAATGTAAACAGGAAATGTTTTCCTTAGCTTCTCGCTAGATTTTTCATTATGTGAATAAAATGTCATTACCCAAATGAACGTGAGGGCTTAAAGGATGTCCTTAAAGAGGTAGAGAGAGATGAGAGACTACCCGAGATGTTGCATTAATGGTTGCCGTCTCTTGTGACTCGAGTTTTTGCAGCAACTGAAGTTTACTTCAAGTTTCATAATTGCAGTTTGAGTGCTTCGCTTTCAGAAGGACCATCCTCCCCCTTTACCAGGTAATCCTTGGCCCAGTACAATGAGAAAGGCGGCAGGCTAATTTCTTTTTTCAAAACTTTTGGCTTGACTTTGGGACTCGACTCGCTTGGCAAAAGTTAATTTGTAGGCATCGCGACAAGGATTTGACGCATCAAGAACTTTGATTAAAAGCCTGAAAACACACACACATGCACACATTAGCGCTCTCCAATAGGATTTACACCTCCATTCAGCATGTGTGTGTGCCATATAAATTTGCACATAAAGTGGTGCCTTGGCGGTGCCCTGGAAAAATGTATAAAACAAATTTATAACGAAAACGTGATGTGGTTATTGATGGATGGGCCTTTGCCGGGAATTGTTTTGGCCCCGACCAGGTTGGATTGGCTTTGGGTTGAGGTTGGGTCAAAGGTACACACACAAACACACACACATGCAGATGATAATAAAACCCCGCCACACACACATATACACACTCGCAGAAATCCACACAACCCATCATCAAGATTGCGCTGTCAAAGTTTGGAATTGAATCATTTCGAAAATTATGTGAATTGGAAAATGCTGTAATTTATGATTATTTATGGCAAACTCGTAATCAGATGGAAGGGAAGAAGGTCTAATTAATATTTTATCGAAATTTGGGCATCTTAAAAGGGGGTTTTAAGAACATAATCACTGACGAGGCATTGGGATTGGCAAATAATATCTAGTATATTAGCTTTGACTTTCATTTTTGACCAGAAAATATCTCCCAAAGATTCGGCTTAAAGGATCCAAAATTTAATAATTTAAAAAAAGCTTCGAAACTCTGTTAATCTGGTTTAATCTTTCTTTAAATTAATATTGGATTAACCTTTAAGGATCTTAAATCAAGGAATATATAAAATAGCTACTGATGTGGGATGTCTGCGAGTCTTAGAATTTCGAATTTTAAGCTTTTTTGCCTTTATTATTATATTTTTCAACTTTGATTAGTCCAAAAATGTATCATAAAAAATATAGAAAATATCTATGTAAAGAATTTCAATATTTTCGGTCTTCCTAAAGATTATTTTGTTTTTATTTCGTGAAGCAGTCATTTCCGACCACATAAACCATATATATTCTTGATCAGCATTAACAGGCGCATCTTTCTGGCTATCTCAGGAGAAAACCAATTTTTGGGCCATTTTTCCAAAAATTTATAAGGGGTTATCATTTGGGTCATCATTCTTTTTTTCAAAATTTGACCAAAAATTTGATTTCTTGAAAAAATTAAATTTAGTATGCAGATTTGTTAACCCATAAAAAACTATATTAGAAAAGCTTTCCGAATTGAATTTGCTGCTTTTTTTGCTTAGTTATGGTTTTTTAATCGTTAAAAAATGCAACAAAATATACCCTGTTTTTTCCCAGTGATTCTACCGCGATGCATGCCCCGATGCGGGCCTGGTTTGTATCGAAAAAATAATCATTTTCCTTTGGCTGTCGTCTTTAATTATTTTGACAACCCGATGCCAGCCGGCCTTCCCACCAGACAGCCAGCCACCAGCAACTGCAGGGACGTGTCGGATTCGTTTATTATGTGGGTTGGATTAAGAGCTCTACGCAGAGCCAGGAGCAAGAGCAGCACCAGAACCAGAAACAGACTAGATGGAAGCATCACGTGCCGTGGCCTGGCTGGCTCCTGTCCACCGTCATCGGGGCCAGATCGATACAAAAGCAATCCGAGCCGCCAACGGTCACGCAGCTTCCTTCCTTTCCGAGCTGCGTTCCGTTTCATTAAAAGTTCACATTTGTTTGGGGCCCGGGACTTGGCCAGCTTTGCTAATTACACGAAGGGTGGGTGGGGTCCAGTGTCCAGGCGGGCAAAGGATGCAAAGGTTGCTAGGTGTTATTAGAATTTAATTTTTCAGGATTTTTAAGATAGTTTTTCCTTTGATATTTACCAAAGAAATACTTACCATTACCTCAACTTTAAATACCTCTTTTTTGAGGTGCTATTTTTGCTTAATTTTTAAGACCCAAAGCTGCACAGGTCGAAGGTGTCTCGCACACATGTCGCAGGCGGAAAAGGGGTGTCAGGGAGCAGAAGGAGCAAGGAGCTCCACGCTGCGAGCACGAAGCATGGTTATTGTTGCCTCTGGCACTCACGGTGTTTGGTTAATGCGTCGACGTTGTCGTCCTCGTCGTCGTCGTCGCCGTCTTCCTCCCTCCTCCGGCAAACGTTTTCTTTTCGCTTACTCGCTTTATTTTTATTGTATTTCGTTTGCGTTTGCCATTACCCCGACCTCTCCTCCCATTTCCAATCACTGAGCAGCAACAATCGAACGCTCCGGGCTTGAGGCTCTTGGCAGTCGACAGTCTGGATTCGGGGGAACCTGCAGATGCCAGTTGCCAGTTGCCAGTTGCCAGCAAAGAAGGCAAAATGCTTTTAACTTTTATGGCTCTAATGGAGTTTTATGCACCAGCCTCTTCCTACGGCCCGGATGTGTACGTTTTTTCAAGTCACCGAAACTGCACTTTAACTGCTGCTGCATTTTCTGTCCAGCCTGTACTCCTGCTCCTGCCTCTGTGCTCCATTTGCATGCGTTATCTGCTTAATGCTGCGAGCAGTCCACAATTTGACGCTGGACAGCGCCACAGTGGTCAGCCTGATGGGCCCAAAACTCGCCAGCCATTGTGTTCCGGCAGCGAGGAGACTTATCGACGTAGCCACGCTCCGCTGGATCCTCGCAGCCGGCTCTACCTGGGCATCCTGGGAGGCGAGTGAGTGAGTGAGTGGTGGTTCCTCTGTCGAAATTTTGAATTTTGATTGGCATCAGCGTGCGGTGCAGTGTTCCATGATTATCGCCCAGTTGAGTACACTGTCCTGTGTCCAGTGTCCTTTGTCCCGTGTCCTGTGTCCCCTTTGGGGCTCTGGACTCCAGGCCAGTGTGTCACTGACCGGTCGTCGTCGTCTATGGCAATTTGATCATCAAAATTGCATGGTGCTCTCATGATGCTAATTGCAGGGCCGGCCGTGTGTTTTGCTGACTAATTTTGTTGTTTGCCACGGACGTTGATATGGCAAAAGGATATGGTAACATGGGGAACCTGGTCAGTTGACCTCGATTTCCATTTGCCAGGAGGGCATGATTAGCTGACTCATTGGTTTCCTTTGTCGTTGGAAATAGGTAGAAGGCATATTTGAGAGACGAACTTAAAGGAATATTTTTCACGAGTTTATGTAAAATATTATGAAGACTATTTCCATTCAAATATCAATCCAATTATTATGAATTTATACCCAACTAAAATTATTTCAAATTTAAATGCTTTTTTTCTAACTTGTACTTCTTACTTCTTACATTTCACTTTATTATTTCGAGCTTGTATCGAACTTAACTCCTAATCTTCCCCTTTTTCCCCTCCATAAACCAAAAGTAAAGATCCAGTTATTGCGGCATTGGAGTAGCCGGAGAAGGACAACAACTCCTTTTAACAAAAGGCCAACTAAGTAAAAGGAGCACGCGGCAGAAGCCGCTGAACTCACGAACGAAATTCAAAATACCTAATTTTATTACGGGCTTCGGCATCAGTGTGCTTTCAGCGAGAAATTTAATTTTCCAAATCACAAATTCTTTATTTGTTTCCACGAGTGCGAAAGAAGAAGGGTCTGCCAGAGGTCGGCGGATGGAGGATGCAGAAGGATGCGAAGGAGCCACTCACGCCGCACGGTTTGCAGGCTCTGTGTTCTTATTGAATTGCTGCAATTGGACTCCTCAATGTGCACATCGTTGTCTCGTCCTGGCCTGGCTTGGCCTGGCCTGGCCTGGTTTCATCCGCTTTCCGTCTGGAACTTGCCAGGAAGAAAGGAAAAGCAAACGCAGAACGAACACAAGAACGAGCCGGGGAAAAAGCCATGAAAAATACAGTAAACCCGCTTTATTTTCACATTTTATAAATTTTTCCTTTTCGTTGCTCGTATCTTTGCCTTGTTTGTGGTCTGCCCAGTTTCAGCACCGTTCCATCCGCATGCATTCCTCCAGCACGGACACCATTCCTACCGTTGAAAGGTAAAAGACACCGACCGCTGTGCAGCGGGAAAGGGATGGAGGGACAAGTTGTTGGACTCTGAAGCAAAAGGCACGCCAAGCCAAGCCACGCCACGCCATGCCATGCCACGATATAAACTCGCCCGGCAGCCTCCGCTGACAGCAGCCAACGAAAATAGATATATTTCGGAGCATCTCGACGGGCGCAAGGACAAGAAGGTGGTGCCGGAGCAGCAGCCCTGCTACGGAAAGCAGGGGAGGAAAATAGCACAAGCGGCAGAGCGGAAACGGAAAAGAAAAATATTGTTTCAATTCAATTGAAGCTAAAATTGCATGATTGCAACCAAACCAGACGAGAGAGGAACCGAACCGAACCGAACCGAACCCAACCGGATGCCAAGGAGATGGCGCATTGCAAGGATATCCCGCTGCCTTCCTTCCTTTCGCCTTCTGTCCCCCTCTCCCCAAACTCGAAACACATGAGTGGCAGAGTGGGAAATGAGCTACTAGAGTTTAAACAATAAACAGGAGAAAATACAAACGAGGGGACAATGGGTAATTCTTGTTCAAGGGTTAGTCGGATTTCCAGTTTTAAAGAGAGATGAGGGAGAGTAGATATCCAAAGATGGTTATGGTATTCTACAGGATTATTCATGGTCAATGGACATGACTAAAAATTATAAAAATAATACAAACATTGCAATTATTAGATATGGTCACAATAAAGTCAAGCTTTAAAGAGCCATCAAGCTTAGACCATTTAATATTCCAAACAAGTATAAAATTCATAATGACCGACATTCAGGTCACTGGCATTAGCTCATCAATAAATGCCCAGTCTCCGCCACATAGCTAAATTATGATGGACTTGGGCTCCCAAGTAATCTGCTGCTTACGAGGCCGTGTATCTCTATAAGCTGCTTAGGCCCGCAGGGCTGTCGCCGGAGTCTGGCGGAGCACCATAGTCCAGAGTCCAGAGCTGAAAGTATTCCAGGCGAAGTCCAGCAAGTGTATCTCTGTGACAGCAAAGGTGCCCGCCTGCCCGCCTGCCCGCCTGCCTGCCTGCCTGCCTGGCACCGACATCATGCCGGATCTGGTCAACTCAGCTGTGCGCGCTGCCATCTCATAAACTCTTCATGAACATCCAGCGAGGAGGAGGGAGGAAGGTTGGGCAGCGCATAATAATGTTTGCATAGCTTTTGGGTTTTATTACTCGGCTGTGTAAATGCCAGCACAGCATCGTCCTGGTCGTTACACTTTGCTGCAGTGTCCTGGCTAGCTTTTCCCTACACACGGCAGATGAAGATAAAATCGAACGGAAAGGCATTGAATTATTTAAACTAGAAATCTAGGAGACCACAGGGCGTATGAGTAATGACAACAATACCTAATTTAAATGGAACTTTACCTAAATTTATCTTGTAATAATATAAAATACATACATATCCTTCCTCAAGTTGGATTCTCTCCTTGTCTTGAGGTATCAAGTTCCAGCTAATTCCTAGTTTTTCTCTGTGCAGCGCAATACCTTTCCTTGGGCGCTTACCCAGTCCCTCATCGGGGGCCGCGTGACAGCGACAAGCTAGTCCTTCGCCGCCGCCTCTGTAAAGTCATTTACATGTTTCAGTCGCTGCCATCTTATCTGGGCGCTTGCTTGGTCGCTGTCTGGACGAGTTCTGGACGTCTTGGCCACTTTATGTTTTGCTTTTGTGCATTTTTGAGTTAATATGCTTAGCAGCACATTTTGTTGTCCCCGACGACATCGTCTTTGGCCAAGGAGAAGAGAAGAAACTGGGGAAAAGGAGGGGCCAGAATCCAGAGGTTGAGAGCGGGGGAGTTTTCGGGAGCTTATCTGGTGGTGCTTGTCGAAAATTTCTGGGACTGCCGTCGTCTTCGCCCGGGTCCTCCCTTTCGCTTTAAGAACTCAAACATATTACCCTTGTACTTTTGCTTGTTCTTCTCAGCCATTTTTCTTTGGGCGCCCTTTGTTTTAGTTGGCCGCTCTTTGTTCTGCTTTGAAGTTTGCTGACTGGTCTTTAAGGACATTGGAAATTGCGGTCAGGACAATTAATTTCCGGTTGAAGAAACTTTGCTTCAGTTTTTTGGCAGCCACTCTCTCCTCCGATCCCGGCATTAGGTGGGCATTATTATTGAGCGTAAAGGCAAAGCAAAACTTTTCATCCCGACTCTAATCGACCTTGTTCTATCCTCCATTTTCCACCTCTCCACCCAGCTTCTTTTCGTTTTCCTATTTGCAAAATAAATTTCCTCCTATCATGGGGACAATGAAACTTTCGCAGAGTTTCGTCTTGGTTAAAGTATGAGCTAAAAAGGTGGCATTCGTGGTTGGGGCTAACGAGCGGGTTGATATCCCATCCAGCCAGGTTCCCCCCACAACACTTATGCTTTCCACACTGACTGCCATAAGTTAAAAATCACTTACCTATGCTGTGGCCCACGCTGCGTATGCTTAACAAAGTGCCATCAGGCCTTCATAGACACGTGGCTAACCTGTGCCATGCACTGGAAAATGTAAATAATGGAACAATATACAAAATGTTGAATGATGAAAATATTAAATGTTTATAGTTTACTTGAAGAGAAGAGTGTTTACCTTTCGGTTCAATTTTTTTTATTTATTTCTATGAATTTCTTCTTGGTTATATGAAGCTTCTCTTTCTCCTTGTTCCTATTTTTTCTCCCCGTTTTAATTTCTCTCCGTGTAGCTTCTAAACCTGAACCTGTGAAAAAATGTCACCCCGTTCTTGGTGTATGTATTTAGCAGTCTAACGAACGCATTCACCACCACAGCCCGCAACTACTTACCATACACAGACGGAGAGACAGACAGACAGACTGGCAGACCGACCGGCAGACTGACAGCCAGGACCCCAGAGTGACAGTGTCCGTGTCCGTGTCCAGGTCCATGCCTCTATCTGCGGACTGCGTAGGCTGCTCATTAAAATTTCAGCTCACGTGCACAATCTGCACTTAGAGGACCCTTCGAGGTTTGAATTTTTCACATTTTCGCCAGCTCTAGAGATGATTTCTTCTTTGGAAACTACAACTACGTATACGCCCTGTGGTCCGCCTAAGTGCTGGGCCTTGTTCCATGTATGTATGCGTGTGCGTGTGTGTGTGTGTGTTGCCTCAAACAAACAAGCTTTGTTAAGGAGGCAAGGAAGTTATTTGCAGTGTCCCCGACACAATAAGGCCACAAATATGTATGCTGGCGAAACAAAACAAATTTGAACTGTAAAAAAAAACGGGGATGTCCCTGCCTGGGCTGCTGCCGCAGGTGCCGCTCTTAAGCTGGTGGGTGGCTGGGCCAACTTGACATGTCATCAAAAACACATTAAATGCGTTTTTTACGAGCTCGTTTATCCAAACTGTCGTCCACCTGTTAAGTTTGGCAAAGGCAAAGTCGAAGGCGAAGGCGAAGGCGAAGGCTAAGGAAACCGCCGCCAGGACTACCAACGGAAATTGCCGTTGCGTGGTAATTGAAAAGTTTTTTTTTTCCTTTTTTTTTGCTGCTGCTGGCAACAAAGTGACATTGCTCTGTAAATTAGTTATATAATTTCCCAGCAACAAACAAGAGCAGCAACAGCAGCAGCAGCAGCACAAAAAGTAGCAGGAAATTTGACAAGTTTTTACAGTTGTTCCCAAAACGGATTTCATTTAGACTTTGGCAAATGGTTTATGTATGTATGTTAGATTTCTAGTCCAAGATGCAGGGCCCAGAAGGGTTTTTGTGTTAAAGAAATGATGTTAAACGACAGTCAGAAATATCACAAAATGAAGTCAAGGCTACCTAGTATGATTCATTATTTATAGATAGCAAGATTTATCCATGATTCTCTACTCTTGTCAGCCTAATTAGCCTTTAGTGACAAGGACAACCTCTGGACTAGTTTCTGTTCCTATTGTGAGTCCTGTTTCCGACACAAAAGTTGCGCTTAAATAGAAGCTGAGTCGCCGCCTTGCTCTTCGGAGTTGACTTAATTAAGATAAATGTTCAGCGGCAATTACCGTCTCAGATTTAAATAAACTTTTCCGCCATATATGTGTGCGTGTGCGTGTGTGTGTGCGTGTGTGGCAGGATGCCGAGATGTGCCAGGATGCGGCAGTTTCACAGACGCGCGCCTCGTTGACACTTTGGTCATTAAAAGTGGCAGCCACAGGAGAAGGCACACGAACAGGAAGCACCGCGGGGGATGTCCAAAAAAAAAAATTGGATATAAAAAAAAACACCTCTCTCTCTCTGGCACTCGTCCTCGTCTGCCAATATTTATTGTGTTAAAATTCACGCCTAGTTAGATCGAACCCCGGGTGCTCCTGCCCCTGGAAGAGCGAGCGAGGCCCAGCTAGAAACTTTGTCCTTTACGCTCCACATAGCCGCACTCATTAACTTTCCTAATTGAAACTATTAGCGAGTTGCGGGTGGAAACGAGGGGGAGGGTGGGTTGAGAGCTCTCCCTATTTTTATTGTAATTTTGCACAAGTTTAAAGTCAAATGCGATTAAGCCCTGAGCTGCAGTCAAGGATTTAGACTATCGCTCGTATGTGTGCAATGGAATTATGTGCTGCCTGACAAGCTTGCCAACAGACATCACCCAGGGAGCAGCAGCCTTGGGGATCCTTTGGGGTCGTCACACACTCTTTAACCTTCTCGGGGCGAACTTTAAGTCTAAAGTTGAATAATTATTTACACAAAAATGTAAAGTTAATAAGATCGACTACGAAAGAAGTAAGTCTCTCTTTCGAAACTCATGAAACTCTGATTGGGATGCAGGTGTTCCAGGCCATCAGCCTGGATCAAGGTGCCTCCATGGAGACTCAACTAATTAGAGACCTCACACAAAAGTTGGCCCCACACACACACACACACACGAGGAGGGCAACAGGACGCAGCTGCTTGATGGCCTCCGGCTGGAAACTAAAACAATGCCACAGCCAGGAGAAGACCAAGGAGCTGGCAGAACTTTGGGCAAATGTTAGCTCAACCCACTGTGGACATTATTCAGAAATGCATGAAATTGCTAAACTTGCAGCCGCCAAACGACACTCCCACCTGGCCAACCGCCCACCTGCCCACCTGGCCGCCATATGGAAATCGAGAAGGAGGACCACGTTGGCGGACATAATTGCATGAATAATTCAGCGTGCATGGCCGTAAACAGCGACACGGCCGACACGTATTACCCGTTCGCTTGACCGTCAATTGCCCATCAGACTGCCTCCGTCCAGCCACTGCCACTGCCCACTGCCAGTCCTCCGCTGGTGTCCTGCGAGCTGGTCACAAAGTGCTAAAAATCAATGAGCCACTTGTCACGGACATTGGCGCGCCAGTTGACAACGTCCTGGGACAGGGCAATGAGCACGTGCGCCACATCGATGGTAGACAAGGAGNCCCAAGTATCACGCAATTAATGACAGGACACATACACACACACACACGCGACACCCAAGGACACCCTCTATACACAAGTAATTTGCAAATAAGTGAAGTCAACTTGTCAAAATCGAATTCCGCAAAGTGTGTCCCCTCTGCTCGACCCCAGAACTATGTTACATAAACACAAACAGGGCGGAAGGATGGCCGATTCAATATGCAGAGCATGCTACCAGCTGCGAAATGTCCTGTCAAAACTACAAGGCTGCAAATGAACTTTTTACGAGTAGCAGAAAGCCAGGGGGTGAGCATTATTTTATTTCGGTTTTGGGGGGAACGTAAATTAGGGATGCGCTTTTAATGCAAGCAGCAGGATCGGTTGGGCAGGACTCTGTCTGGCAAGGAAGCTCCATTGTTGCCATAAACCACACAAGAGGACTTTGTGTGTGTCACTCTCTCTCTATATATATATATATATATCCCTCTATATGCATCTATATCCCCATCTATCTGTCTGATTTCATTTATGCAGAAGTAGCATTTTTACTTCCTTCCTCCCCCTCCTCGTCCTCGAAAGGATGTCGGAGGAGGTGGGGAGGAAGGCAGCCCGGTGGATGGCAGTTTACTGCCGGGACAGCTGGTCAAAATTAACAAGTTCCAGCGCATGTCCCTGGCTTCTCCATTTCTCAGGACCCCCTGTATATTTGTGTATGTTTGGGAGCATAAGCAATTTGTTGCAAACTTTTCTGTTGCCGGTCTTTGTTGTGCCGCCTCCTTCCCAGGGCTCCTCCGGCCTCCATCGGCCTAGATGCCTTGCTCCAAGGTTTCTGCAGAAACTGGTGCGTGTCCGAGGGCAGGTGCACTCTGAAAAAAATAGGTGTTAGTAAAAAATATTTAATATTTTTAAATAATTATACAAAATAGAGAAGTTTTCAAGGGAAATTATATTTCTAAATTTTATATTGTCCAAAAAACTTTCAGAATTGAATTTAAAGCTGTTTTGGTTGGGATATGAAATTTTGAACTTTGATTGGTTTAAAAAATTGATTATAAAAAATATAGAAAACATAAATTTTATTTATTTTATGAATTTATTGATTGATTTATTGAATTGTTCGAAGACTTTCAACAAGTTTATTAATAAATATTGATTTAAAGAAAGTTCACTCGCCGTGCTTATTTTTCGTTTTTACTCGTCGTGCTTACTGTTTTTTTTAACTCTTAATGCTTATGCTTGTATTGCAAAAAATTTATGCTATTTAAACCAAATTTAACCAAAACCCTTACCCCTTTTTTGTGAGTGCTTCGAGAGGCCTGCAGGTCCTAGGTCCATGTGGAAAGGCGGAGGCACATTTACTTCCGTGTTTTTAGGAACGTTTGCTGGCTCGGCACAAAACTTTTAAAAGATCTTAAATTTCTGTTGTTTTGTAAAATTGATGAAGTAATTTGTTTGGTGATTGCACAAACTTTGCGTGTCAATATTTTTGAAAAACAGCAAAGTTGCCCAAACTTTTGCGCACAAACAAACACACACACAGTTGTCCCGGGGGAGTGGGTGAGTGGACAAGGACACGCCCCCATCCCACAGCAAGGCGGATTCGACTGGCCAAAGTCGAGTCTGTCTGGCCAATAAGCCGTTTGCATTTTTAATGACTCGAAATTGTGCAAAGTGCCTCAACTCGATCCGAAAGTAGGAAATGGACGCAGGACGTCGAACGTCGGACGTCGGACGAGAGACAGGAAGCAACGGAGAGACAATTGAGAATATTTGATTTGTGTTATGCTTTTATCGCTCTCGCACCCTTGACCCCGTGCCTCCTTGTGTCCTGTGTGGCCAGTGTCCTGTGTCCATGCGAGTGAAGCTTTTGACAACTTAAACGCGTCCAATTGAGGATTGGAAAACTTAATTTGCATGCGAATGCAGGCCATCATCCCCAAGAGCTTTGAATGGAACGAATTCGGACAATGTCTGGGCATTGTTCAGGTCAGAAATTTACAAATTTTAATCCATTTTCGATTGATTTTGGATTTTAATTGATGTTTGGTTTGGGTTTCTAAGGGTCTTATTTAAAACGAAACATAGTTTGGTAGTTTTACTATTAACATTTTCCCGAGAATGTATCATGGAAACAATTAAATTAGAGCCCAAAGCCAACTAAATATAATAAACATTAAAATTAATTAAAGGCGACACCCAGACAGCAGTTTCAAGTGAAACCAAGGAAGCCAGTGTGGTCTGCGAGGAGGAGCAGCCACTGGGGCAATGTAAGCCAACAAAGCCAAAAATCCAAGTAGCTTCAACGGCACCTTGACAGCAAAAACAAACTAATTTCCAACTTTGCGGTGCGCCAAGCTGCACTTGGGAAAAGGAGGTGGTGCAGCAGGAGGTAGTAGGAGCAGCAGGGGGAGTAGGAGAAGTAGTAGGAGAAGCAGGAGCAGTGGGAGAAGATGGCCACAGCTACCAGTTGAGCTGGCTTCGGTTTTGGCCTGGCCATTGATGTCTGGTTAATCGCACAGAAGCACAGAGCATGTCAAGGAGGAGGCGGCCATCCGGGAAGGAGAAGGATGCAAGCAAGGCCAGACAAAAGTTCAGCTGGAAGAAAAATAGTTGTGGCTGTCGATGATGCGGGACTTGGGCCCTGCTCCTTGGGCATGCCTTGAGTCTGCTCTGTTTACTCTGGCATAGTTATAGAAATGTTATTGTGCGCAATGCAAATAGACTTGGGAGTAAGGGGAGTGTGGCCTTAAAGCTCAGAGAGATCCAACTTGATCCCAGCTTCCTGGTAGGAAGTCAAGGCATCTTAAAGCAAGGCCGCCTCCCTGTGCAATGTGATTAGATTCATTCCATTCACTGGGATATGGCATATATATCGCTTCCGGATGCGCCACTTGAGTGTGTTTTTATTAAGTATTTATCAAGGAAATCAATATGTCGCCTAACCGATTGCCTCTCTTGGTCCATTTCTCGTATCTTGTAGCTGTATCTCGTAGCTATAGCTGTATCTGTGCCTGTGCCTGTGCCTGACTTCCGCTCATATCGAGGCATATGAAATCGAGAGCATTCACTTCCGCAGCCTCCGCCTTCGCACACTCCCCCACGGACACAATTGAAATTGAATAAAATGACTTTTCAAATTATTTGCCATACAGCAGGGGTAGGGGGTAGGGGGGGATATGGCTCCGAGACAGCACATGGCGGTGCCAGAAGTGCTTATCTATGGCAAAATGTTAACTGTATGAAAGCCATAAACTGTAGATATGCAAAGCTCCCGCCATTTCCGGACGAAAGAGGGCTGAGAATACGTAAAAACAAATAACAATTTTGCGCTCAAAATAGAACACAAACAACACAAAAGGCAAAAAGGGATGGGATGGTGGGAGTATGAGCAGCCTATAGGAGGAGTAAGTATAAGAAGGCAGCCCAAGTATCGATTTATGCATATTAAATTACACGCACTGCCTTGCCAGGCTCGATTCTTCGCCTGCCATTGTATAGCTGGGGATACACTGAGGCGAATACTGTGTGGCTTTGGCTGTCAATAAACAAAGATTTAAATAGATTTAGGGGTAAGACTTAATAGGGAGTTTTTTGCTTGCCTAAACGGAGTTATTAATGTATATTACAGTTTGTATTTAACAGAGTTTACCATTATTTTTTAAGTTAATAATTTAATTAAATTTATAAGATCACAAATAACTAAACTATAAGCTAGCTCTGACCTAGCCCCTTCTTATGCATATAACTAATACGCAGTGTTGTCCCTTAAAAAAAAATCTTTAATGCTTAAAAGTCTTCTCAAACAATGGACATTATTAGCATTGATATATAATTCTAAATTAATTTTTCCAAAAGCCAAATTTCAATCATAAACTAGGTATTTATATAGTAATCAATAGTTTTATATTTTTACCGTGTATCCAACGGCTTCGTGGGCCGCCCGGTGCTCCGCCAGAGCAATTTATATTTCCTTATTGGCCTGTGCGTGTGTATTTCTGACATCTCAGTTGAGTCCGCCGCGCCCCTTCGACATCATTACCATTGGGATTCCACACTAGCGCCCAATTTATAAACGTTTGGCTGTTCGCCTTATCTCGGGCCTTTCCTTCTTGGGGTCCCTGGCTTGCCTCCTCCCAAGGACACTTGGCGTTGCGTCCACAGAGAGAGAGAAGGAGTGCTGCTGTGAAGGAACAAGGAACTAAACGAGGAATGCCCCAGTCGGGGCCAGAAATTTATTTCAAATTGAAAATTCTTCTTAGCCCAATGGAAAAATCCATTTATGGTCGCTCTCTCTCAGTGAGCAGCCAGTCCTCCTCTTCTTTCTCGTCCTCAATCCGAATTCCTTGCCGCGAAGTGCATATTTTAGAGCAACTTACTGTCGAGGCGGAAAACGGGGAATTGGGAAAACTATCCAGGCAATCAGGAGTTGACTTTGTAGCATAAGCGGCGCCCATAACTCACGCAATCCCCGCCAGCATATGGAAACGAGGAGAATCGGCGGTGGAGAAGGAGGAGGAGGCTCGGAAAACGTTCAATTTTCAATGAGCACTTTTCGTCGCAAAGTGGAGTGGCAGGGATGAGGGGAGGAGGATGGGGTAAGAGGGATTGGGATTGGGAGCACCGCTCTGCAAAATTAATGCGCCTCAGCCAGGCGACAGGAGGAGCCCCAAAACGTTAAGAGTGTCAAACCAGCGACTGACCAGGACCAGGACAATGTGATGGGTTGGCCTGGGGACATTTTGGGTCAGTCGAATCGAAGGCGAGTGGCGACCACGAAGCGCTCTCTCTTAATTATTCTGGTCACATCTGCTATGTAAACTGTGAGCCCTAGAATGGCGGAGGCGGTGTCGCCCCAAAAGACAAAAAGACACCGTAGGATGATGACGTGGAGTGGTGTGGCGTGGCGTGGCCTCCGCCTCTGGAAAAATTAAAAAAACGAAAGCCACGCACTTGGTTGCCCAGCCCAGTCAGCCAGAGGTGGGACCAGAGCAGAGCCGGAACCTGTTCGGGTATTTTCCGTGCTCCTCCTGGCCGCCTGAAGGCAGGACCCGGTGCCCATAAATAAGCAGGCGAGCAGCAGCTCCCTCCTGGCGGCAGCGCCTTAATTTTTAAAATACTTTTGCCTCCCCACCCCCTTTGGGGCCACGCCCCCAACCCCGCACATAACACCTTTTTATACTGCATGGACGAGACATGTTCGGAGTACGTGGTCTCCGCCGTGAGCCTTGGCTTTTGGTTACCTTTAGAAATTAGTTTTCTTTGGTTTCCTTTTTTGATTTTTTGTTGTTTTCTTTACAATAATTAAAGTTTTGCTCTGTAAAATAAATATATGCATTAAAATAATAAGTTTAAGTGTATTATAAAAGCCTATCTATGAAACTTAAAAACTACTTTCCAAAGGGCTTGTAAATCGAAATATTTTGTTTATCGAAATTAATAATCAAATTATTCTAAATATTTATATATTGCATTTTTAAATTTTAAATTTAATGTTAAAATATCAATATTATCTTCAATAAATTCCAGACAATTGCTATTTAAGTTATATATTGGAATTTTTGAATATCAAATTAAATTTTAAAATATTAATAACATCGTAAAACGATCCAGAAAACTTGGGTTTAAGTGATTTCTTTATTAAATTTTATTGGTCTGATTTATTAAGCTGTAGTTAAATTGTACTTTTAGTTTATTTATATTTTTTCATAAACAATAATATTGTTTTCCTCAAATATTCAAAAGAACACATAAAAATGTTTTTTCTATAAAAAACACTTCATTTTAATGATATGTCACACCAGTACCTATTTTTGTGCCACAACTGTAATACCTAGTACCAGTTTTTACAGTTATGACATTAGTGTAACCCTTCCTGCCTTTACTGTACCATTTTTTTGTGCCATTACTGTGCTACCTTTTTGGGCCTTTACTGTTTAAAGTTTGATGGTCACTGCATGGCGCCCTTAGGGCCGTGGCTTCTCCTCGCTCTCACCTTTTCCCTGTTAGCTTTTTTTGCATTCTGCTCGATCCGCAGTTTCATCATTCGCGCCCGGCGGCGGCCACCCAACAACATCCTGGGAGCAGCCGCCACCTCCTCCTCCTGCTCTATCCCAGCACTCGGCGACGCCTGGGACATCTGCCTTGGGTCACTCACTCCCTCGCTGTATTTTTAATTAATGTTGACCGCAATTTGGGCTTGGCCCTGCTCTGCCTCCGCCTCCGCCTCATCCCCCAGCAGCTGTTCCTCTCCGCCGTTGCCCTTGGTTGTTATCGGGTCTTGTTTATCAGGACTTTTCGCACGGGGTCGCGAACCCTTTGGGCCGTCACCAGGTAGCGCTGCTTTTGCTGACCCTTGGGTTATTAAGAGATTCATAAAAAGAAGACCAAGAGGAGGAGGACGGCGGACAACCAGTTTTGCAGTTGCCAACGGAAGCCGTTGGCTGGACAAGTGTCTTTCTTGGCGGTCAATGAAACCAATTAACTGTATTCCAAGCGAACCGAAGTCGAAGTCGTCTTGGCCAAGTGGGTCTGAGCTGCAGCCATCCGTGGCGATGGGCCCCGTTCCCCTAGGGTCTCCTCCTCGTCGAACAACAGATGGAATATCAATTACCTGCGGTCGCTGGCCCGCTTCCTGGACGCAGACTAGAACCAGTATAAGAGAGTCTCACCGTGGAAACCCGTTCTGCGGGGACAAATTCACCGCACCGAGCAGAGAAAGAACAACGAATGGGGGCAAGTGCGCTGCGCCTTGTGGCAAATACAATTACATTTCTCTCGGAGATTGGTTTCACAAAATGTACATATATTTACTTAGATGGTTAACCATGGAGTAGCGCCAGGAGCACACAAAAGCCCGCTGAATCTTCGTCTTCGTCGTTGTAATCGTCTACTTCAACTTCTTCTTGGGGCGCAGGTTGTTGGTGTGGCCGCACTTCTTCTTGCGACAGTTGGTGGCACGCGGGTGCAGGCGGGCATAGCACTTGCGGCAGATCATCTTGTCGCAGTTGTACTTCTGGGCCAGGATGCGCAGCGAGGGCTCAATGATACCACCACGCAGGCGGAGCACCAAGTGCAGGGTCGACTCCTTCTGGATGTTGTAGTCGGACAGAGTGCGGCCATCCTCCAGCTGCTTGCCGGCAAAGATCAGACGCTGCTGATCTGGGGGAATGCCCTCCTTGTCCTGGATCTTGGCCTTCACATTCTCGATGGTGTCCGAAGGCTCCACCTCCAGGGTGATGGTCTTGCCGGTGAGGGTTTTCACGAAGATCTGCATGGTGGCGGCGTCGTTGCTGCAAGCAAAACACAAAATTAGTCCCAACAAAAATATACAAAGCAACTTGAGCCCCGAAAGCGTCACATTTTGTGTTTGTGGCGGTGCTTCGAGGTTAGGTCCGACCTGCTGGCGGACTTTCCTCGGGGAAGTGGCCACCGCCTAGCTTTTCCCACTGCCCCGCCACACGCACGGATCCCTCAAGCCCTTGCTTTTGGTTTTGTGTCACGCTTTCGGGCTTTCTCGGCCATTTCGGCCATATTTCAAAAAAACTTACCTCAGGAAACGTGCTACCAAGTGCAATTTTTTTTTCGAAAAGAATTTAATGTGACCGGATTGATAATATATCAAAATATCAATATATCGATATATTTTCCTAAAAATATATTTATATCGCGATATTTTTATTTGATATTTTTTGATATTTTATTCTTGGTCACTCTGGATTTCAAAGCAAATGTCAATTTACATGCTTGGTGTAGAATTCTCGTCTAGAATGTAGAGTGTTCGAAGGCGACCCGAACGCTGCTTCGGCAGCACCTTCGGCTCCGGAATCGGCTAGATCGGCTGACTATAGCATTTAACTGTCATAGCTCCGATCTTGATTAAGAAAAAAGATATATATATTTTTGCATCTTCTTTGAGATATAGGAACTCCTCCTTGGGAAATATATATAGTCGAGCACGCAGAGAGTACGGTCATCGTTATAAATAGCTCTTATCAAAGCCAACTTCGACCGGATGCTCCTTCGGAAGCCATCGCGGGATTCAGAGAATCCGTTGATAACTTGTTGAGACTTTCACATTCAGCCATGAACCCCTTAGTATTATCTTATTTTTTAGAAATATTTATTTAATACATGTTTTAATGTTTAATGAGCTTCTGGCTTAAATATCGAGTTTGGATTATTATTTAAATTTGAAATATACTTGAAAAATTAAACTTGAGATTAAAGAGTTAAACCTTCACTAAATACCAATTAAATAAAACAACAAAATGTAGCTTTCTTTCTTGTCAGTTTCTTTCACTTATACCAATGTGCAGATGTTGTACAAATCTTTTATTTTTTTAAATTTATATTTTTGTTTAATCATGGCTTTTATGTTGCACATGACGGTACTTGCTTCTCCTTGGGAAATATGTATGTATATACGGTCAGCATTTTAAATAGCTTTTATCAATCCCAACTTAGATCGGCTGCTTCTTCGGAAGCCATCTCGTGTTTTCGGGAATCCGTTGATAACAGACATTCACCATCTCTCTTGAACCCCTGATTTA
>JAEIIJ010018362.1:0-31968 GCA_018904815.1 Drosophila ogumai | reverse complement strand
ATATCTGCAAGGGTATACAAACTTCGGCGTGCCGAAGTTAGCTTCCTTTCTTGTTAATTATTTTTAAATACCTTTTTAATACCTTAATTTGATATATTTTAATAGATTTTAATACCTGGTACACACTCTAGAAAAGGCTATCTAAAAAGAGCTAGTAAGCACTTTATTTCAGAAATAATTCTCTTTAATGAGTCACACATGTGTAATATTTATATTTAGAAAAAACACTAATAAATCAAGATTTAGGTTTCGTGAATGTCTGGAAAACATTTCAGATAATTTTAGACTTCAGATATAGAAAAGTTTAATATCTATTTACATTGAAAGCATCGGTTCTATTTGCACTCGCATAAAAACTAACTTCTTTTAATTTTATAAAAACATTTAAATATTTTAAAAACCAACTCAAAATTCCCTAAAGGCTGTAAACTATTCTTAAGCGTGGGAACTTTAAAATTCACTGGGTTTCAGAGCCCTTTGCCAATATATTAGCATACTTCTGAGTAGTCGTTCTCTCTTTATCAGAACAGCACAAATCTCAAAGATCTATGGATAGTGTATCCGCCATGGGCTGTGCCAATGGATCTCGCAGTCATCGTGTTTCTTTTTAATTAAATATATTATCTGCGATGCCAAAACAAGCCGAACACACAAAACTGGACCAAGACAGCGTCTCCAGCCGGCCGGCTAACTAATGTCGCTGTCGTCCATTAGGCGCGCGCATTCAAACAAGGTGCGAAAAAAGATGCCGCCGCGCTTGATGTTGCTGCTGTTGCTGCTGCAACTGTTGCAACTGTTACTGCTGCTGCTGCTGCTGCGGTGTCGCCATTTTGCTGGCCACCAAAGCCACTGCTATGATGATGACGACGGCCACGACGACGACATTATGATGCGATATGCGATATTGTATCTAAATTGTTGATCGGCTGCATTAACTGGGAGCCGGCTGGGATTGGGATCCCCGGCTGGAGATGAAGGTGGATTGCTCCACAAATATGGCCACGAGTGTGGCAGCCTTGGGTGTTGTATTGGCCGGCGGTGAAAGAGTTAAATGCAGCTGCGGCGACAGATAAATAAACATTGCTGACGGTGAAATTGGATTTGCTTAGTGCGCTTTCTTTGAGACAAATGTTGGGGCTCCTTTTTATTTGCTTTTTTTATATTTCTTTTTGTTTTTGTTTTTGCACAAATTAATTTGCGCAATGTCGGCGGCTTTGTGCAATGAAAACTATGTTTAATTGTTTCGCGCCTTGAATTGCAATTGCCATAAGGAGCATCTGTGTCGCGGAAGCCTTGTCGCCCGTTTGGCTCTTTGGCCAGCTTATTTATGGCCCCTGACATTTGAACTGCCTGTCTTTGGGCCAGGAATGCGGTGGCAGTGCCACAGCTCCTGCTCCTTGCTCCCTGCTCCCTGCTTCTTTCTACCACATTTTGGCTTGCATAACCCCACAGTTTTCGGTGGAAGAAGACCGCAGCTGCTGTTGGCCAAGAACTGGCTGCTGCTGCATAGAATTCGGTCAGGCGAGAGCCATGAAAAATGAAGGCTTATTTACTGCCGACATACCGAGGCAAACCCCTCGAACGGAGAACTGGGAACCTGCAACCAGGAACCCCGGGACCCCATCTCCACAGTGGCATTAATAATAACTGCATGTATTAGCCCTGGCGGGCATAATAACGTTGTTTTTTTTTTTTTTGCCTTTCCTTCCACCCAATAGAGATGGACGCCCAGCGTGTGTGCTGAGCTCAAGTTTATTTCACATTTCATTGCGTGGGCTCGGGTTATTCAGTTATTCAGAATTTCAAAAAAAAAAAAAAAACGAAACTCTCTCGGGAAAATTTCTCCATTTGAACCTGGTCTTAAGACCCCATTACATAAAAGAAACATTAATTTCCTGCAACCGTGGTGGCTACTGGTTGTTGGAGAAACGAGTTCACATGCAGGAAAATAAGATTACCCTTAATTGCAATTAGTTGGCGGAAAATTAGTTTTTGATTTCGGGTTTTCCTTTTTCCAGTCGACAGATTTATCTGTCTCTCAATTGCTTAGCCAAGCGTCGATTACCCGTTGACATTTTGGATAAATGCTAACCAGAAACCGAGAATTGGGAATAAGCTAATAAGCACTTTACCAGATTGACAAATCTTAAGTGGACCACAAAAAAAACTTGACAAGCAAGAAGCTGAATAGGCTTAAAAGGATTTGAGCTTAAGCTGGGGCTAGCATTTACTTAAGGCAGTTTCTATGTATTACCAAAAAAATAGCAATTTGATATAGTTGAGTCAACGTTTTTTAAAGCTAATAAGTCCGTTTTCTCAATATCTTATTTTATTATTAATTAGGGTTTAATTTCAAGTCAAAGTATATATTGATTTTGGCGATCACTAGCTCTTAAAGCATCTTTAAGCCTTCAAGAAGACTTGAGATATTCTCTTTCTACAAATCGATATTTACATATCTTTAATAATATTTTAGACCTTTTTCTGCTAAACAAAGTTTTCAAAATCTATAATTTATTTATTCCAAGGTTAAGTAATCAGCTTACCGAATTTTAAATTATAAGAAATCCAATTTTTAGTACATTTTTACCATTTCTAACGATGTAACCTTATGAAATTTTCAATATTTAATAATATTAACTTTCTTATTAATGCTGATTAAGAATAATATGGTTTATGGATTTGGAAATGAATCCTTCATTGCGTTGCACAATTTTGATTACAATTATAATACGCTGTAAAGGGTATACAACTTTTAAAATAAGTGTTTGTTTAAATGTAGGCTATTTTACTATTTTAGTGGATATTTTGTCGTAGTGTCATTGTCATTCTATATTCTCCATTTTGTCTTACAAGATATTAAATTAAAATTAGTACTAAAGGCAAACAAAAGCAATAGAATGGTTTGATCCTCGCAAAAGAAGATTAGAAAGACAAAGATACTTCAATTACCATATACTCGATCTATCTCTTTGCCAAAATTCTGTAGCAAATAATAAGTAACTAACTTAAATTACCGTTCTGGTATATATATATAGGATATATAATTTCAAAACATGCAAATTCCGTGAGGACTCGTGCGTGCCAGCTGGGATGCGGCACTCGTGTCCGCTGTCAGCTCCGCTCCAAGGAAAGAGCTCCCAAGGTACGAGTACGAGTAAGAGTACGAGTGCTTGGATGAAATGAACACATGCTTGCCGCAAGTGCCGCCAATCGCAACCGGTTGAGATTGTTGCATGCAAATGCTCCACGCGAACAAACAATGCAGCTATAGTCAGCACTCCTCCTCGAGCTCCTCCAGCTCCAGCTGGGGCAACTCCTCCATGTTCCCATGTTGGCTGTGTCATCAAAACGGACGTTAATCATACGCTTAGCCAGGCAGCCATCGCCGATGGCCATCGTCGCTTGGCCAGAATGTCCAGGTTATTGAATTAACACCGGGATATGGGGTCTGGGTCCTGCTCTTGCACTTGCACTTGGTCTCGGTCTCGGTCTCGGTCTTCGACTTGGTCTCGGACTCGGACATGCCGGCAGACAGAGTGTATAGTAATTGTTGTCGCCAGCGCTTGGCCTGTCATGTCAAAACGTAACTGTCACATTGGGTTTGACATGTTTTTTAACACTAATTTTACACGCATTTTTAGAAATCGTCAACTTCATCAACAGCTGTCATCATTTTTTGAGCGTCGTCACGTCCGCTCCTCGGGAGTTGGACAGTGTCGCCGTCGCCAAAGACGTCGCCTGATCGCCGATAAGCTGCCACGCCCATGTCCCATGTCCCGCCCCTTTTTTTGAGATGCACTTGCTGTGCCAAAGCTGCTTTTTCCAAGAGCTGAGGCACTGCATCGCTGCAACGCGGTTGCATGCAATATTGTCACCACATTAACGTCTCCCGGCCTTTTGTGGTCACAATTTATGACTCTGTGCGTGTCGCAGCTCGGAGCTGGGCCATGGGATTGGATTGTTGCCGTGTGCGTGGATTGGCCGGGATGGGATTGGGCTGGCTTGGCTGGTTTGGAAAGTGAAAAATAAGTAAAATTGTAATCGCCTTTTGCCGTAAAATAGTTAAACGAAATTGCTTTATTACATTCGGGGCGGCAGCGAATGCAGTCAGCCATGCGTGCCTCGCGTTTTCCACTCATAAACCCCTTACTGGCCCAGTGGGGTATCGAATATGGGTATGTGGGCCCAAAGGGATTATGGACTCCGGTTGGGAGGGCAATAAAAACTCCAAATAAATCACATTTGTCGCGGCTGAAATTAGTGCAGAGAGAGAAATGCAAGAAGCTTATAAAATAAAATGTAAAGAAAATACTTCTTAAAAGACAGCTAAGGTTAGTTAGTACTAAGAACCTACCATAAAACGTAGAATCAGAAGCTAAGCACCTAATGAATGCCTCAGTTATTCCCCCTGAAAATTTAATCAAACTAAATAAATTACTTAATTATAATCTCCCAGTGCATGCTAGAAAAAATGGAAGTTCCAATTGGGTTTTCCCCGTCCATTAATGGTCGGCTCTCGTGTTTAATGTCTCACTTGGCTCACTCGCATTCCGATTGCCATTCCTCTGATCTCTCGGCCAGTTATCGCTGCTATAATTTCTAACACGCTGCCATAAATTCAAATGCAAAACAGCTCCAAGACATGTTGGGAAAAAAAGGAACAGAAAAATACTTAAAAGCCAGAGATAAGCCGGCAGCGATAGGCTTGAGAAACCGAAGACACAACGCCATCAACAAGCTAACATAGAGAGCAAATTAGCCAGCAAGAAATGAGACAGCCAAATGGCAAGAGCATATCATTTAAGAGGTACCTCGAATAAATTACCCAATACCAGAAATAGAAGCAGAATCCGCAGAGTGCCAACTCCACCAGCCAGCTGGAAAAATTAAGCGAATCCCGAAAGATGCCGAATTGAAAATGTTCTTAGAAATGTAAACATTAAATTCATTTATATTTATGGGGGAACTTAAGCCTAAATTAGCAATTAATAAACTTGGCCCTGAAACCCTGAACTTGATAGGATCTTATTACTGGGCTTCTTAAGCCTTACTGAAAATATTTCTTAAGGCTTGGCCAGATGACAAAGTTTTTATTGCACAATTGGGAATTAAGAGCTGGCAGAAAACACATGATTCAGATAACTCTAATTATCTCTTTATGGAAATAGAGAAACGGAAATTATGACCCAGGGAGTACTTCGATAGAAAACCACAAGTTCCGATGATAGACTCAACTGGGGCTCTGCAAAGCCAATTGATAAGCTATGAGCACGATATACGAACACATGGCGACTTTGAGTCTGCAGTAATGATCCATAACAAAAAATGGCATTTCAAGTCTCTAGACAAATTCAAATTACCCTGTCGAAAGGGTAAACAAAATGCCAATATGTAGTTTTTGGGGTCTGTGATAGCAACTACAAGAACTACGGCTACATTGGCGACAACTTTGTAAAGTGTCAAAATAAATTCGATATTGTGGCTTAAAAAATGTTTATGGCCGTGAGATAAATGCGCGACATTTCTGTAAATTACACGACAGCAGCCGCAGAGGGAGCTGCGCGTTGGGAGCTGGGAGTTGGAGTGGCCACCACTGGAAGCCACGCATGCTCACAGCTAGCCGCAGTTGCTGTTGCTGTTGTAGGTGTTGCATGTGTTTTATGGCGCATGCGATCAACTTGTAAGAGTGTCACGTTAAATTTGCGTTTTATGTCAGGCGGCATCCGCCAGAAGGCAGCTCTAGAAGCAGCTCCGCATCCCGATCAAACAGAGTGCAGTCAACCCGAATGCGGTGGTGTCTTATCAGTCGCACAGCAAACAGCTCCACATCCGCCGTAGATGGACGCGGGCTTATCGGGAGAAGCCTCCGCAGAAGCAGAAGCAACTTCAGCCACCGATGACATTTGCCTATTTACTTGGTTGCACAGAGAATAAAAATGTGCAAGTTAATGTCTTACTTTTTGAGAAATAGAAATCAAAAGTTTACTTAGATTTATCCTAATTATATTAGGGTAATTGTCTTCATTGTTTTATGCTTGTCCATAAGACCAAAATATTACTTTATTTTCTTAAAAATTTAATAGTAAGTAAAAATATCTAGAAGTCATACCTTTATTATACCCTCTACATCTCAAGTATAGGTTAATCCTGTTGCCTAAATATTTTGACCTTTAAAGAACCTCGATTTGCTTAACCAAAAACCGAACTTAATGCCAAGCTACAATATAAACAAAGGTATAATTGCGAAATCTTTCCCTCTTTGATCTTAATTTTTTCCGTGCAAACCAAGGCAAGACTCCACTCTGGCGACATCGTCATCGGTTTGTTGTCGTGGGTGCCGGGCTCCCTGTCTAACCCATTTTTTGTTGATGCTCTTTTTTTTGTTTTGTTCCCCGCTTTTTGTTTACGTTTGCTAATTGTTTTGATTTTATTGAATTTCATTGAGTGCCGCCTGCCAGCGACGAGGACTGAAAACCGAAATAAAATTGAAAATGCCTCATTATATACACATATACTTAAAGTACATAGAGTCGGCTCGGCTGCCTGGGCTTTTCCACTTCCAGTCGCTATTCTGAGCTGCCCGTGGCATGTTGCTGCAGTTTCTGTCGCGTCTGGTGGACCTCGTTGCCGGCAGTCGCGCCATGATCCCAGCCGTCCTCGGGCCAAATGCGGAGAGCCCGGCTCCGAGCGCCGGGGCCAGCGAGTTGGCATCCGAAATAGCCAACTATGTGAGTAAAAACAGCGATCGATTGGCTGGCAATCGGGCAGTCAGATCGAGTTATCGGCGGACTATTAATAGTTCACAGTTCATTGATCAGCCCACGTCTTATCACCACGGAGAGTTAGCAGTGAAAATCGACTTGGGACCGAGAGTCTTACTAAGTCAATTAATTAATTTATGGCTCGCCTGAGCAAGGCAATCGTTGAGAAACAATCTGCCGAATCAGCCCCCAGCCAGAGCCAAACCTCCGATCGATTTCCAATGTAAACAATTTGTGCAAGCCTCAAGCCGGCTCTCCATCTTCGAGATACAGGGTTTCGCAAGTCCCATACAGATCTGTCTCCACATCCCTCCACTCAGATCCATCAAAATTTGGGTGCCTGTGACCCAATCAGATCCATTAAGTAGAGTACTGCTGACCCATTGAATTGTGTTGACAAGCTTTGTTTAATGACATCATCGATCTGTGTTCTGTTTTACTTGATTCGAAATTGTTTGGACACTGAATAGAGCAATTCAAGGTCCCCATTCAATGTCCGGCGTAATGAGCTTGGTGCAGGGGTGTTTACAGCCATTAAACGCTTTAGTATTTATTTATAATAGAGTGATTTAAGGGAAATCTGTTGTTTAAATTGAATAAAAGTCTGTGATTCAATGGAGACTTGGACTTAAAATGTGCAATGAGTCAAACTTCCTTTAAGAACTGAGTCAGCCATTGAAGGTTGCATGCTTAAAGAAAAATTGTATGCTTAATGAAACCTTTCAATTTAAATATTATAAATATTATTAAATCGAAGTTTCTTAATTTCTTAATTTCCTATAAGTCTTTAAATATTTCCAAATATATTTTTTTGATTTTTGAGATTGGAAAAAGCCTCTTAATGATACCACTCAATGCACTTAACAATCGGTCATGCTCTATCCAATGGGCCAAAGCTCTCAGACCCAAAATTAGATTAATTAAAGAACGAAATCAATTAAGAAATCAAGAAGATTGCCTCACCCTGTACATGGCTCAGATGTTGTATATATATATATATATACCACAACGCTAAAACCCGTGCCTGCCATATCTGATGAGCATGAAGAGTCAGCGTCTCTGACAGCCGATTGTGCTGCGACTGTGAAACTGGAGCAGCTGTTTAGAGCCCCTGCTCCAGTTCCCCTCGAAGCTCCACCGCAACTCCCACTCCGCAGCCCCCTTGGGAGTGTATTTTCATTCATTGGGTGGGATGCAGACGTGGACATGCCCCAGAAGAGGTTCGGAGTCACTATCTTGCTGCTAGAGATCGGCACTTGGAGAAATTAGGAATTACTTAAAGAGTACAATTAAATTGGCTTGTAAATAATTTATATTCTATAAGGAAGGACCTTTAAACAAAGCCTTAGTAAAGTTTTATGAATTTTAAATTATTATTGTTATATTTTTTAAAGTCTTAACTACCTAATTTCCCTCTGTGCACTAATAGACTCGCAGGCAGAACCCAAAAACGGAAAGTGAATGCACCGTGCACGCGTTTCGATCTGGGAATTGGGAGTTACAAGTCCATGGCTGGGTGCTTTCTGGGATGGGATGGTATGGTATGGTATGGTATGGTATGGGGGAGCTGGTTAGCTTGGTTCCATAGCATCGTCATCATCATTATCATCATCATCAACAGAGTCGTCGGTCGATTGTATCAATTCAATTGGACGCAGCAGGTGATTAAAAATTGGTTAGAGCCACAAAATTATCAATGTGAGATCGTTGATTGCCCCGTGGCTGTTGTTTCTTCCCTCCATCCATGGCTACCTGTGTGGTGGTTGTCTCTTTTTGTGCTTTTTGTGGTTTCCAATACCTTCGAGAGGCTGGAGCTTGAAGCCAAAATACCCATAGTTGAGTCGTTTTATTTGATTTGTGTTCGATTGGGTTTTAATTTGTAAAGTGGAGGCTAATTAGAGCGTCGATCATTTCTATGAGTTTCACTTTTCGGCGCTTGGGATTGGGAATTGGGACTTGGAAACGGGGTGGAGTTGGATATGGCAATGGGGAACCTTGGCCTCGCGTGGGCTTGTTTTCATCCAGCTTGAGGTATCCCACTGATTTTTACCTCGATGTCCTACTTTTTAAGGTCACCTCTTGGCTGGGCAGCGATGGAGCGGATAATCTGCAGAAGTTTTCGCAGTTGCAATGGGACAACGAGTCGCAGCTGAGGACCCAAGAGCAGGAGTTTGAAAAATACTACTTTATAGCAATGGTGAGTGATGATATATTAAAATATGAATCAATTTTAAATATTATTTGTAACGCCACAGAAACACCTGGCCAAGGGCCGCGATCTGCATGCCGCCGCCCTCAAGGTGTCCGTTTTGAACGAGAGCGCCAACAACCTGAAGACCGCCCTGGATCAGTTTGCCCAGAAACTGGAGCTGGCCCACGAGCGCTACGAGGCGGCTGCCCGTCTGCTTCACCTGCTCACCCAACACCAGCGGGAGACCGCTGCCCGCGAGGAGCTGCAGCGGCTGGCTGATCAGCTGGGCGCCTCGGCGCTGCTGGAGAAGCACTGGCCGGCCATGCGTAAGAGTCACTCTCTGCCGGCGGCCAGCAGCACACCCGCTCCCGCCGCCAGCAAGAGGGTGAGCTACCGCTGCAGTTCGGCCAGTGGCAGCTCCTTCGAGGGCGGACCCTCGAGCAGCAGTTGCAGCTGCTGGCGAGAGAGCCGTAACCTCGACGACATGGACCAGATGGAGGAGGAGGAGGAGCTGGATCGCGGTTGTGATGGCGGCGAGGGAGAGGAGCAGCAGTCCAAGATTGCCGACTCCGGTGTAGGCGTCTGCGACAATTGCGAGCGCAACCCGAAGCTGGCCAGGATCTGCTCCTGCCAGAGTCTCAACGAAAAGAGGTGAGTTTGTTTAAATAAATTAATTTATAAGAAATTATATAAATTTTAACATAATCGAATGCCTTTTCAGTCACGACGAGCTTATGGAGGACGAGTGCTTCGATCGACCGTCCAAGCGCTACATGGACATGCACTCGCCCATGGAGGCGAATGCCCATCTGCAGTGCCATGGCTCCAGTTTAGAGCTGCCCAAGCTGGAGGAGCTGAGCTGCCTGGATCCCAAGATACAAAAGTGAGTTCGCTATCCCCTCTCCACTGCTTGCATCCTACTTGACGATCCTTAATCTCCCTACAGAACGCTTCTATTGATCATGCGCGAAATGATTGGTACCGAACGCGACTACGTGCGCTCCCTGTACTACGTGATCGAGAACTACATAGACGAACTGCTGCGCGAGGACATACCGCAGCCGCTGCGGGGACAACGCAATGTGATCTTCGGCAACATCGAGAAGATCTTCGAGTTCCACAACTCGCACTTCCTGGGCGAACTGGAGCGGTACGAGCTGAATCCGTTGAAGGTGGGAGCCGCCTTCCTGGAAATGGAGTCCAAGTTTTATCTGTATGCGCTGTACAACAAGAACAAGCCCAAGAGCGACACCTTGCTGAGCGAGTACGGCAGCTCCTTCTTCAAGCCCAAGCAGATCCAGCTCCAGGATAAACTGGATCTGGCCTCCTACCTCCTGAAGCCAGTCCAGCGAATGGGCAAGTATGCCCTGCTGCTCCAGCAATTGGTCAAGGCCTGCCGTAGTGTTGAAGGTGCCGCTCTGCAAGAGATTGCCGCAGATGTTGAGGAGCTGCAGCGAGCGGAGGAGATGGTCAAGTTCCAGCTGCGACATGGTAACGATCTGCTGGCCATGGACTCGCTACGCGACTGCGATGTCAATGTCAAGGAGCAGGGCCGATTGCTGCGCCAGAACGAGTTTCTTGTATGGCAAGGACGTGGCGGCAAGAAGACGCTGCGCCAGGTGTTTCTCTTCGAGGAACTGGTGCTCTTCAGCAAGGCGCGTCGCTTTCCCGACCACAAGGTATAAAATACTACTATTTGTTATTATTATAAATATTTAATAATAAGTTGAGAATATTTTACAATTTTCTGGCTAAGCTATAATTTATTTTATATCAAAATGGTTATCTTTAAATCCTTGTTTTGGCGAATTACTAAGTTTAGGTTAATTTAACATTAAATAAAATAATACTTCTTTTACTTATTTATTATATAAACCAAAAAGGCAACCTTTGAGAGGCTTAAGGTACCGGTTATCCTTGCAAAAAGTATGATCTGCTCACCCATTCCCTTGCTTTATCCCAAACAGAATCTGGACATCTACATCTACAAGAACAGCATCAAGACCTCGGATATAGGACTGACAGCGCACACCGGCGACTCGGCCACCAAATTTGAGATATGGTTCCGCAAGCGAAAGCCCGACGATACATGGATGCTGCAGTGCATGTCGGAGGACATCAAGAACTCCTGGACCGAGGAGATCTCCAAACTGCTCTGGAAGCAGGCGAAACGAAACCGAGGTAAGAAAAACTAGATTAATATGAAGCTATTAATTTAACATTTTTTAAATTATTTTTATAGAAGTTCGTCTGGCGGAGATGTCCTCGATGGGCATAGGCAGCAAGCCTTGCCTAGACATTCGTCCTAGCAACAACCAGATCAGCGATCGCTCCATTCCCCTGGCGCAGTTGAACAAGAGTAGGTTTTGAAGATCCAAAAAGAAATCCTTGTGTGTTAATCCCCTGCTCCCCACAGCTCCCAAGCTGCGTCATTCGGAGCCCGGCAAGGGCAGCATGCGGCGGCCCAATTCCCTAATCTCGGAGAGCTCTCTGTCCAGTGGGACTAGCACCACCAGCGGCTCCTCCATCAGCGGTGCCTCGTCCTCCGGCCACCACGACGGAGGCGGTAGGCATAGCCTACACTTTGGCAAGCTGCCGGGACCACACAATCATAGCTCTGCCAATAACTGCAGTGCCACCCTGGAGCTGATTAACGAAACGCAGGCCCTGAAGCTTGTCAAGTCCTCAAGTGGCGGAGGGATCAAGGGCTCGGAGCCAGCCGAGTCCGAGGGAGGCAGCAGTTCCGGCCTCGCAGCAGGAACTGGAAAAGTACAAGGACTCGGGAGCAGCAAACGACACCACAAACGATCGACCACCATTGTCAGCCAGCTGTCCATGGGTATTGAGCTTGAACTGAGCTACTTCTTCTAGACGCACCCCGTAGCTTGTAGTTGATCCCTGTACATATATATTCTCGAAGAACCCCCAGTATTACTGTATATAATCTCACCACCAACACCTAACCACCCGTAATCCGTGCCTGACGCGTGCTGCATGTTGTTGTTCTATGTTGTATGTTGTTGCCGCTGTTGCGATCTGTTCTCATCCAATATATGTAAATGTATCTCCATCCAGAGAGCGGCATTGTCTCCGACATGTTCGTCACCCCGGACCAGGAGCAGTCAGCGGCGGAGAGCAGCCGGAGCAGCTGGTCCACGTCCACGTCGGCCACGGCATCAGCAGCGTCCACGTCGAGTGCCTCCACGGTGATCCTGCGACGCTATCGGTCCTACGCGCATGCGGCGGAGTCCGCCAGTCCAGACGCCGGCAAATAGAAGGAGCTCCTGGCAGAGAGAGAGAGAGAGCAGCGAATCTAGGATTAGTAAACCCCATTTATAGCTTTAGCAGAACGGTTTCATCATCGGATCCAGATAGAAGCATTACGATCGAACGCTAATTTTATTTCATTATTTTTGTTATTTATTATTTATTACCATCTACGCGTATATATCCGTTAATTTGTCGTAATCGGTGCAGAAACCCGATTGAATTGGTTGAATTCAGCGTGTCAATGTCGAAGCCCCAGTCCACACAATCGAACGATCCACACACCACCACCCACAGAGCACCACCAGTGCCCAGCATATCCGAATCGAAGTTCATTACGTACAGTTAGTTGATATGTAACCTAAGTGCCTACATTTAAATAAGGGTAAACGAAACAAAATCTACGATATACAAGTGTATCTTTAAATAGTTGTAAGCCAAAACTTAAATTCAATAAATGTTGCTTCAATGTACACAACATATGTTTTAATTTAAAAAGCCCGCCAAACCGGAAAATACCAAACAGTGGGGACTTTTATTTTTAGCCCTCTTACGATTCCCAAGTGCTGGTTCTGCTTAGTGCGGGCTTAAATAGCTGAAACTTGCGTTAAAATAATCTCTAGATGATGAAACCTTTACGACCCGAACCATCGTGTGGGCCTTTGCCAATTTTGGTAAAGGGACGTAATTCTGATTAGTACATTACATTTTGTTTTTTTCAATTAATGAGTTTTACATTTTAATGAGTTTTCATAAAAAAAATATAGTTTTTCTTAAATCTAATTTCGAGGAAATTAATTATCCGCCATGCAAGGTAGATATGAACAGTACATTGTCTCTAGGCTGCAGTTCGTAGTCGAGTTCACCCTAAAATAAAGAATTTCTTTAGGCTTGTATCTGTTGGTCTCTTCAAAGCTAACTCACCAGCAGTTCCCAGTCTGTGTCATTTATTAAGACCAGAATTCCAGGCCGCCTAAAAGGAACCAAAATGAGCAACAGGTTCATAAATGTGCCAATTTTTAGGCCACTTACACAGTGTCTCCTTGAAGGAAGAGTTCTGGTCGTTCAGTCAGGATGTTGGCATGCATCCATTTCAGCAGGTTGGCAATTGTCCCTTTAAAAAGTAAATAATTAATAACAAATTAAATATATAATAGAAAAATCTTATTATTAGTAACATCTTTTATTTTTACTCACATTTCTGGTTGCCATCCAGGGCCAGCTCACGGCGCTTGATGTTGCCAAAAAGTAGCTCTGCTCCTGCACTATGTTTTGGTTTTAAAAACGTAATATATATTATTGACTAGCCTTAATTACCTAAATTCCAATATTATCTTTAATTCCGGCGTGCCCATGGCGGTGTTCCCATATGTTTCATGTAAATTAATATGACCACACCGAAGATACTTAATCTTACCTCACGTCCCAAATAATACTAGAACCATCAGTGGGCTGGCCACCCTAAGGCAAAACTCCCTAAACTCTAAAGTTTTCCCCGGAAATAGTCAAATTCGAGGAAAGATGGCTGTTGAAAGTTTGATTTTTAAAGGAAACAAGAACAGCTCATAAATTGATTGGCCATAGAAAATATTTTTGTTTCAATAAAAACTTAAACCAAGCTTAAAACCAAATACAGAAAATTAAATTCATTAATAAAATCCTACAATCTGATCATTGTTAAAACTAAAACTAAAGAAAATGAGTTCCAAAGAATTTTCTTTTGGCGAGGGCATTGAGTTTGTCCTAAAACAAATCTCCATCAGCACCGAAGATCGCCAGACCTTCCAGGAAGATGCTCAGCAAATCGAGAACGAGTTCGTCCGAGCGATATCTCGCCGAGATCCCTTCTTCGCCAGGGCTTTCCGGGGCCTTAGCCTGACGGGAAGCAACCTAAACAAAGTGAAGATAAATCTGCCGGATGAATTCGACATGCTGACCAAGGTGGCTCTGCCATGTGGCATGCAACCTGTTCCAGTGGCAGGAAATCCCGGCTACGTTCACCTCCATGTCGATGGTGACAATGTTCCCCTTCACCTAACGGATCGCTTGGGTGATTTCTACTATATTAATCGCCGGAAGGTGCAGTCCTGGTTCCGGGAGAACATCAACGCCGTGATCCCCCAGCTGAATCACATTCGCTGCGATGGAGGACGAGTCTACGAGCTTAGCAACCGATCCGGTGGCCATGTGGCCCATACCATTAAGGCCAGAAGCTTGTCGGATCCCGGCCGTAAAATTTCCTTTGACTTTGTGCCAGCATTTGAGTTTATGGCCTCAGAGTGGCCAAGGGCTTTTTCGAAGTACCCGCACGACGATCACAGCTGGTACGCCGTGCCGCGCAAGATACGTTCTCCCATAGGTGAGGATCCTCTGTCCTTCATTGTGTGCGCTCCCCACTGGGAACGAATGAGACTGGAGAAGAAACAGAACCTCAAGGACGCTCTAAGGCTGATGAAGGCTCTCCGGGAAGGGAACAATATGCACCTGTTGTTCAGTTATGCGATCAAAAGTGTCTTCCTGAACGCCACCAGTCAAAAGCGTATCAACTGGAACCAATCGCCTGGACGCATACTTATACGGGTAAGTGGAAATGAAAAGGAAATACTTTAGTTTAATATTTTTATAATATCCCCAGGCTGTCGACTACATGGCCATGTTCCTTCGAAAGGGCTTCCTGCCGTTCTACTTGGTGCCAGAAGCCAACCTATTTGAGGATCTTCCCGAGGACCAGGCACGGGACTATATTAGAATCTTGCGACGCATCTTCCGCCGGCTCATTAAGTGCCGCGATCGCAACTGTATGACCACTGAAGATATTCAGATTATCTTTGGCAATGGGATCCTTATGTCCTAGTCGCCGAGTAAATTTAGATTTAAGTTCAAAGTTGAAGTATCTGTAATTTAAATTTGTTAGTTTTGATTGATTAATCTGTTTCAAAAGATATGTGGCCTCATTTATATGTTTTTTTTATGTTTTCCTACTTGACCAATGTAAAGTTATCAATAAAACATTTTATAACATTAACCAACGATAAGGTTTATTGCTTTTCTTTGCTCTTTGAAGTCTTGTCGGCTTCCGGACTTAGGTCCAGTTTGAAGTCAATAGGCTTGTCGTAGCCCATGATCCGCACATAATGCTCGGGATCGTCAAACAGCGCCGGATCTATGAACAGAGGGCGTTTGCCCACCAAAAACGAGGTGAACATGCCGGGAACTTCAGGAACAGTGACATCGCTGGGTCGGAATTTTGTCTAAGAAAGAGAATTAACATTAAACTCGAGCTGAGTCTTTGTATTCATCACCCTCACCTTGATCTTTTGCAGTAGCAAAGAGATCGTTGTGGCCGTGTATTCCTCCGTCTGTGGGTTGTAGTGCAGCTCCGTCACATACTTCTTGGTGATGAAGTGCAGCAGCAGCGGGGTCACGAACGTGAAGAATACACCCACGGAGCAAAGAAACACGGCCATGCCAGTGCCTCCGATCTTCATGCCCTGTTCGAGGAGTATCGGCTGAGCGGCAATGCCCGCCAAGCTGGTGCTCAGCGAGAAGAACTTGACCATCTTCATGCGCGGTGCCAGTGTTCCGTAGTAAATCCGCTGCAGTGCCTCCTCGGAATCGGTTTTTGTTGACTGGCCCGAAAGCCACCTGCTCTGCAGGTGCTGTTGCTGTGATGACTGGTGTTGTTTTTGCAGCGGCAACGTTTTTGTCCAACTCGAGCCGGCAATGCATCTGCAGTTCTGTGTCAGGGAAATCGGCAGCTGGCGGGTCACGTTCCCGAGGGCCCCGGCAATCTGTTTGCCCCGTGGCAGCATCCCGCGCAGGCTCAACATTGTGTATTTTAAATTAATTTAATAAATTTCCACAGCTGTTTGGCCGTTGAATAACACGAGTTGAAGTGTGGCCGTCGCATGGGGGGATAGAAAATACCTTAAGGTGGATTGTTGGTTGATATACCAAAATATACCATTCAAATATAACAGTATAACAGTGCAAGTAACGAAAATTTAAAATCAAGGACTTGTTAAACAGGATATCATAATATTATTATTATAACTATTTCCAACCATATAAAGTCTATATAGTTTTGATCAGCATCAACATGTGAGTACCAGAAAAAAATGTTTACCCATTCTTATTTTTAATTTTATAAGGCGATAAGATTTTCAATAATTAACAAAAATTTTGATTTCCTGACATTTAAAATGCAGATTTCTTAACATAGAAAAAATCAGCACAGAAAAATAATATATTTAGTAATATTTATAGTTTATATATATTAAAAGTTTTTAAGCTTTAATTTTCCCAAAAATTAAGATATAAAAATTTTTGTTTATTTAAAATATAGATAAATATCCATTTAAAAAATTAAAATGTGAAGGAGTCATTTCCGACCCCATAAATCATATATATTCCTGATCAGCATTTAAAACAAGTCTTTTTAGCCATGTTGGAAAAAAAAATTTTTTGGTGAATTTTTTCATAATTTGATAAGGGGTTACATCATTTAAATTTTCAGAAAATAGAAAAATTTTTGATTTCTTAAAATTTTAAATTTATTATGCAGATTTGTTAGTCTAGAAAAAACTAGCATAAAAAAGCTTTCCGAATTGAATTTTATGCTTTTTCGGCTGAGTTATGTATGTTCGATTTTTAATTTTATGACATTGGTATATAAGGATATATAAAATGTTGCCTTTCTGAAAACAGATTCCTTTCTGGTTCTTAACCAATTTACTTATATTTAAAATGTATATAAAATATACATGTATTTTATTAGGTTTACATAAAGTATTAATTTTCTTAGTCTATCAAAAAAAAAAACATTTTAAACAAATAATTTCTATAAATTGTGTAATGCTTGCTAATTTTCAATATTTTTTTTTTTTTTAATTTACAAAGAATCTTTAAGCCTTTAAAATAATATTCATATCACAATTGAATTTAATTATTCTAGAATTTGTCAAAATTAAAATTGCAAAATTATAAATATGAAAGAAGTAGATTTTATGAATAAAATGTATAAGTAGAAATATTTTATTTCTTACTTATAAAAAAGGGGCATAAAGGATAAATATATCTAAATATATTTTTGGATTTAAATATATCTAAATATATTTTTGGATTTAAAGATGCCTCCTTCTGCCAGTTGCCAGCATTTTCAGTTTGCAGTAGGCTGTAATTTCGTTGTGCCCTATTTTGGTCGAATTAACTTGTTTAAACTTAAAATATAAAGTTGGGAAAATGTCCTCTGTACGTTCTCTTATTCGCCAAGGAGCTATACAAAATTATATTTGTTATTGCATTGCCAACAATTTCCATACGAATCTGAACAATACGGCTAATTTGGCAAAGGTCGAGTGCGTACTGGAGATTGTAATTGATTAACAATGAGCGGGGGCGGCCACGCCCCGTTTGCGGTGTTATCTGGAAACCAAAAACACACACAGAAAACTGGCATGTGGATTGGAATTAATATGCTCGAATTAATGGCAATTGATGGGTGGGCGTGGTCGGGCCAAGGGATGCAGCTGAACATACGCAGTGGCTGTGGCTCTAGTTACCACTAGTACATGCAATTTGTCGCTGCTGACCACATTTTTAATTTATGTTGCTTTAATTGTTTAAATTGCATACGGGGTTATGGTCGCAGATGAGCTTTTGGCTCTCTGTCCCCTATTTTTTCGCCCCATCAATTGTGGGTGCAGTGTGCCAAGTGCACGCCCCACTGAGCGGAGTCATGTCCATGTCCAAGCCATCCACATTTGAATGTCGAATAGAATTGACTGACGGGCGGGCGGAGATCTTGGAATTGCTTTAATGCAGCGGCATCATCCGGTTTCATTGGACTGCATTCAGGCGTCACTAATCAACAATTTTCAAAGTGACCAAAAATCACATTTGATTTTGGATTTGAATCGCTCCGATGGCCGAACCCCACCTCCGCCGATCCGTCGACTCGTCCTCCGTCCTTTGTTATCCGTGCCTTTTGTTGTCATTTCATTATTGTTATTTCATGCATCATATTCATCCCCGACCCGGGTTAGTTGTTGTTTGGCCAAAAATTTCACATGCAGCCGGCAAAATAATTCATGGCAAAAAAAGCAGCGCTGATATATGAACGGAACGAGTGGTGGCAGGACAGGAAAAATGGCAGGAACGCCATATTGCTCATTCAAATTCGCTGTGATATCAATTTATTTTTATGCTTTGGTGACGACCTTTTTGTGCCGCCACCCCCCCAATATCCCTATCTGAGCCATAAATACTATATATACCGCCTCACCACCCAGGTCCTGCTGCCTTGATTGATGCGATTTTCGATTGCAGTTGGCAATTTGTTTAATTCACCTTTTTTTTTTTGCTGTTACCCCACAGGCGGCGGCGGCTTATTTGCTTTAATAGCTTTATTAATTTATCAAATTATGGAACATAATTAATAATTACCGTGAATCGTTTCCAATTCACTCCAAAATCGACTCGGTTTTATACATTTGATTTGAGTTTTCACTCACTTCTGCAAAGTTGCATGCCTAACCAGGACGTGCTGGAAGAGTCCTGCTGGGAAGTTCGAGCAGCCTGTTGGAGGGGATCCTGATAAGTGAATCGAGCTGGGTTGGAGTTGGTTTTATACATTGTTCCATGCAACTCGTCGGCCTAAAGACTATACCAATTGGGTTCCACTGGCAACTTCCGCTCGAACCACAGCCGAGTGAAGTTCGAGCCACCCCTGACTTTCAGTCTTATACCAACATGTTATCCTTGATTTGTATAAGAAAAGGATTTCCTCACCCATAATTGAGTGAGTCTTAAGTACATTAGGCCTGTTCTTAACTCTGACAAAGCAAACCAACTCTAAAGCCCAGGTCCTCATCTTCAGAGCCTCGGAACTTAAAACCTGGACTCATCACTGCTGCTCAAATGCAATTAGGACATGCTTTACAATTAACATGCTAACGAGAGTCCAGGAGAAAATGCCGGGAAAAACGTCTGAGCAAAAAACTCGAGCAAAAGGGTCAGGAAAAGGAGCTGCGCTGGATGCTTGTCCTGTAATTGTAGAATTTGTAGTATCTGTGGTCTGGCTGGATGTGCAATAAATCATTTAAAATTCACTTTAACGCGCGCATGCAGCGAACTGGAGCTGCTACGTAAGGGGGAAGGGAGGTGGGTACGGGAAAAACGCACACAGTTTCCATGGCAGAATGGGCGTGGCTAAATGTTAAACTAAATGTTGGAATAATTACAAGCTTAAACTATGCGCATATTCAGAGCCAAAGGGGGAGCAGTAAAAATTCCTTTTATACATATCAGTTCATATCAGCAAAAAAAAAAAGTAAGAAAGGGGATTCAGGTTGGGGGGAATCTCGATAGTTCGCACAGGTGGGCTTTGGGCTGGCCTCATGCCCATTGTCAGGCAATCTAATGCCAAGGACTCCCCCCTTGCTCTCCAACCGAACACCCGTAATTCATGTTCACGCTCACCCAGAGCCATTATTATGTTGCGTTCCGTTGTACTCCGCAAATTGGTAGTTCATTTTGAGCACATTTTGTGCCTGGCTGGTTATTAAATTGGTTTATAATTTATACGCTCGTGAACTCGTAATTTCCCCCATTTAATAAAGACAAATGTGAGGCAAGTGGGTCAATTTAACGAGTGCTGTGCCTCTCGCAAGCTGTGATCTCTGAGTTATGAGCGGTGCAGCAGCAGCCGCAAGACTCTGCTTCTGGAGAGGCAGGACTCCCTCCGATCGGGTGCATGCAAATTAGGGGCTCCCAGCCTCCTGGCTATCCACCCTTTATCCACTTATCCATGGCAACGACAAAGGAAAAGTTCCACCATCTGCGTTGAAATAATTACTGACAAAGCCTTAAATATTAAATTACACACTTATTTATTTTGGCCAGCAACGGGAAGGGGCTTCGTTCGAAGGACATCGACGAACCATCGCCGTGTCCTGTTCGCACGTACAATGTCCTTGTCCGTGGCTGCAGGAGTGTGCGAGCACACGCAATGTCTTCGGCAGCTATTCAAATACTCGTACCCCGTCGTCTCCGTCTGCGGACTCAGGAACTCGGGACATCGGTCTACGGACTACTCCAGTGTTTACTTTGTGGTTATTTTGAGGCTACAAGTTGCAACTTTTACATTTACGAGAGTGAGAGCAAACAGCAACATCAGCCACATCCAGGGGCTGTCTGGGAAGTCCCTATTCCTGTTTTTAAGGCACAAGGAGAAATACATTGGACCTTAATACGATTAGATTATAATATTAAAATATATTTATAATTTCCATAATGTTTGAATTTCCTTTCCTAGAAATTATTTCAGATTTAAACTCTCTTTCATTAAAATTAAAAGTTACTTTTTGTTACTGTGCATTAATCTTCCAAAGGACTCCCGCTCAACTGCTTACCTTAATCTAATGAAAATTAAATGGCTGACAGGAAGCATCGATCTGTGAGAGGCTGCCGCCTTAAAGTGTCCTTTCATTAGCCCAGTTCCGAGTGCTGCACCGCCCACTGCCACTCGAGAAGTGCAACTTAAATTTCAATAAAGCACGAAGCAAGCTTCATACTCGAGAGTCGAAGCCCAGGACCCATCCGAGTCCCCATGTCCGAGTGAGCGAGCATGTCTGTGCTTCCGCTCCAGCACGCTCCGGCAGCGGGCTTCAAGCTGTCGGACAGCGTTTAAATCAAAATTAAACCCCCGAAAATAAGCTGCAATGTGAAGTTAGTTGGGTGTGTGGGTGTGAAAATGGGGGTGTGTGGAGCGGCTGCCAGTGCAACGGCAACAGTCAAGGCTCTAAAGTCAACTACTGCCCTTGCCGTTGCCATCGCCACGCACTCTGCCACTCTGCCAGTATATTTTCAAGGGTTTTCGCCATATTCTCTGAAGTGGTTCTTAAAGATATTGCTGGAAATATCATCTTATGTTGCTACCAATAAGATAAGTTCTTTCGCAAGGCTACACCTGTAATTGCCAGAGTTCGTGTTGAGAGCAACTTGGCTTGGTCAAAATAGCATCAGAACCTATGGTTGTGTAAGAAGATTATTTTGAAACAATGGAAAGGAGAAGCTACAATGTTTTGTATCAAATTGAAGAGCTAAATATATTTTTTAGAGAATTAAATTTAGATTTTTTTGTAAAGAATTTAAGATAATATGATAAATAATAGGATGAAACCTTAAACTTACTTATAAAATTTCTCTTCTTATTTCCTGAAATTAAAGTTTAAGGCTTAAGAAATTTTACTGACTATAAATTACTTATAATTCTGTTGAATTTTTTGGCTTTTATGATGCCTTATGACCGGGGGGGTCATAAGGCATCATACATTGCTTACCCGTTCTGTGCTGGCCTGGCCCACACTGCGTATACGTAATGCAATGCGATGCAACAAACCTGGCAGAAGGGCGAGTGTGTGTGCATCCAAAGCGATTTAATAAAAATAGATGAGTAAACTGGCATTAGACAGGACCTTCATCCCGTGTCCGCTCCCCGTCCCGCTGCGGCTGTCTCCCTCACACACTCCATTGGCTTTGTGCCGTCGCCTCACTTCAAGCGTTACAAATTCAACTTTAAGCGTTTTGACGCTAAGTAGTTGATGGCGCCACACCACCCGATGCACACCCACAGCCTTCACACCCAACCCCAACCCCCAGATGACTGTTGATGGCGATGCCAGGGCAACCACGATTGAGTGCACTCCCACAATATTTCCTTAGCATACATCAAAAGTTATAGTTAAAGAGTTGCCCGTTGTTTGCCGCCAGGATCCAGCACATGTCCCCTATATCGCCGCTGCATCCCATATATCCACTCTCCCTTCCCCCGGGCACTTCCTTCCGGCACTTTGACTGGCTGCTCCGCTTCGGTCCGCTCTGCTCTGGTCTGGTTTGGTCTGGTTGATTTTTGTCTGCCTTGTGTGGATCGGCTGGGGATCCTGGGTCCCGGCCATGTCCCGGCCGCTTGCACGCATCCTTGAAGCCAAATTGAAGTGTTTGTGCTGAGCACAAGTGCCCAAAATGTGCATGAAAACAGCTTACAGCAGCATGAAAATTTCTGACAAGATGTCAGCAGGAGCAGGAGCGGGAGCAGGACCTGCAGGACGCTGCCAAATTTTTGGTCGACAAAGCCAACATCGACCTAGACGATGACGAAGAAGATGATGATGACGACTACGAGGTTTCTGTTACGCACATCGTTTTGACTTTAATATAGCATTATATTGTTGCGCATATTTTTGGCTTCATATTTTGAATAGTGCAGCGTCAGTGCAGCTGATAAAAATATGCGATAAAAACTGGCAGTAGCTTGGATATTTTTGATTTATAATAAATCGGATTTAAGCATCAACTTGGAGGATAAAATAAATATGCACCTTAAACTTGTTTATAATGTAATATAAAAATATTTAATAGAAACTGCAATGAGCTTAGATATTTTTATTTATAATAAATCGGATGAAAGCCTTAATTTATGGTTAAAAAAAAAAAACATAAATATATTCTAACAACTTCTTTATAATTTACAAAAAAAAAAAAAACATTAAAAAATATGAATGTTACTTCACTTACTGGTCCTTATAACTAATTTTAATAAATTATTAAAAATGCTCATTTTTAGCTCACAAAATAAAGTTTATTTGCCTAATCTAAGGACTGTATTTTCACATAAATTACAGCTTTATTTTAATATTGTTTACGGAATAACAGTTATAGTAACCGAATAATTTTTAAGAAATTATTTTGGTTATAAGCAAACAGGTTTAAATATAAATTAGTCGTTGGTAATGGCATTTTACCAAAATTAATTCCTTATAGCTTTATTTACATTTATATGTGAATGTATTTATTTATCAATAATAAACAAACAACAAATACAGTTCATATTGCATACAGTTAATTATTGCTTTTATCATCCGCAGTTATTTATTATATTTATGGAAAATGACATCAATGCATTAAAGGAATTTATCATATTTGATATTAATTTTATATTTAAAAGTGGGCTTGCAATCTGCTCTTAAATCTCTGGCTAATTAAGCTACTATTAAAACTGTGACTGAAAAAGGCTTCAGTAAATGAGGGACACAGCTCAGGGCAGCAATGTCTCTTGGAACTTTAAGCTCTAGTTCGGAATCTCCAGTGAGCATTCCAGCCGGGGATATTCATAAACGAACTTTATTCATTAGCGAATGAGGCGGCGGCGGCGCCCAGGCTTCGCTTACTGCAAAAATATCCGCGCGCACAAGTTGGGCGCCTCGTAAACGAAATAAGTTTTCGTTTTCCGCGGGAGTTCTTCTTATGAAATTTAAGCAAGTTGTCATAAAAATGTCGCCCCCATCGACACGCCCACCGATACGGATTGCGAAGGCGGTGGGCGTTGGGAGATGGGAGGTGTATGCCACGGGGCGGTGTCAATCCACAGTGCAAAGTTGCCCAAATCCGAGTCCAAATCCACACCGTGGTTGCAGGCAACTTTTGCTCTTTCCGGTTAGTGGCGAATGCCTGGCGGGGGCGTGGCAGCAACAGCAAAAGCACCAGCTGCTGCAGTATTGCGGCAAATTGTTGTCGTTGCTGCAACTAGTGTTGCTGGGAGTTGTTAGCCACAACTTTCCGGACCTGCACGATTGACACCTTTTGGGGCAAGGTGACAGTGACAGCTTTAACGGAGCCTGCAAGACTTGCAGTTTAATTTGTTTGCTGTCCAGAATGGAAGCCTACCAGGCGTTGCACCTGGCCGTCGTCTTGCAGCATCATCATCGAGTTCTCGCCGCGCTCAAGCAACTTTTGCCAGCAATTTAATAGATGGCTTTTGTCCAAACAACAATACGGAAAACTAAAGGTGAAGAAAATCACGGAGTACGGAAAACAGAAAGCGGAATATAGAATGCGGACTAAGGACCAAGGACCAAGGGATACGGGTAACGAAAAACTAAACGTGCCCAATGCGAGATTCTGGAGAATTCGCATAAAAACTTTGCGCCCTAACTGGCGCAAGTTCTTTTAATTTTAATTAAACGGATGAGCAGCAATTAGCGAAATAAATCTGACAATTTTGCAAATGAGCCGGCATGGCGCCGAGCCTTTGGGGGCGGCAGCCACGCCCGCTTACCGAATTCTCCAGGACAGACTAAATTGAGTCTAGGCGAAAATAAAAAGAAAAAAATAAAATATGTTTTTCCCCAGAGAAAATGAAGTGAAATCGTTGGGCCAAACAATTCGAATAACCATACAACAGGTCACGTGGGTGTGGGGGAAGTCCCTTTTGGGCCATAGTTGGTGGGAAAACTCACTTAAATTCGGTTTAACAGCCCCCGACAAGAGTTTTTCCAGCGCCCTGCCCTCGCTCCCAGCTGGCTTCTCCAGCGGCGCATAGTTTTGGCTTCGGTTTTTGGTTTCAGCTTCGGTTTTGGCCTGGCTTTTTGGCTGTTGCGGCTTGGCCTCGCCTCGCCTGGCCGGGCTTTTTTCCATGGCATTTTATGTTCATTTTGGGCTTTTAATTGAGGGCGCTTACTTGCATTTTCGTTGTCACTTTGCGATTTCCCTCCAAGCCGTCACTTCACTTCACTCTGCTCCCAGCTCCCTCGTCAGTCCTTGGCGCGGTCGGGCATAATGGCCGCCTGCACTCCGCTTTGTTTTTTGCTATTTTTGCATTTAATTGCGAAAGTTTTTTAATTAAATCACTGCGTAGAACATCTGTGTCAAGTTGAGGTTGTTCGGGCCTCGTATGAACTAGCATAATGCATGGAAAAATTCGGGATCGGGGGTTTAACTTCAAGGGGCTTGCCGACATCAACGGAAATGGTGAATCCCCGTTCAAATATGACTGTGACTTGGACAACAAACGCAATTGATCATCATGTGTGTGTGGGGAGATAGAGATCCCCTGGGGGGAGGTTATAAAGTTTGGAATAACATCTTCACTATTAAATTAAATTTTAAGTGCTTTTAATCACTTTATTTCCCCAATAAAATATGTTAGATTTATTCTGAATACTTTAGTAAATGGTAAAGTATACGTTGACAGTTGCTCGTTTAATGTCGTAAGCCAGCCAATTGGAATGGAAAAGGTAATCCCCATGGGGAACAGGTAAAACGTCCGTAACCTGTTGATTTATAAAGCCAATTGGCAATTTTTCCACCAAAATAGCATTCTGGAAATTAACAAAGTTCAAGCTTCATTAGCAAGTATCAAAAATTAAAAAGTACTGGGGACTCACATCAAAGGGACAAGAGTGATTCATATTGGAGTAACTTTTGAACATGCTGTAAAGGTAAGTGGCTACGGGATCTGGTTTTTCACGGAGCAGAAATTTACAGGCGTCCACTGTGACGTTATAGAAATACGGTTTGTATCCATTGAATCGCTTAAAAATGGCTACATTAACCTACATAAAAGTTTACTAAACAAAATAGTATTAAATTTTGTAATTATACAAACTTTCACTTTGGTAATGGGCGTCTTGTGCAGGTTCACTTTCAGGGACACGTATTTATAAGTACGATTTACAGACTTTATAAAGCAGTACTCAAAGCTGGCGAAATCAGGATCCCAGGTGGTGCATTTAATGTTGGTGAACTCCACCTTGGTTGCGATCTTAAAAGTATTTTAAGAAATTAATTTTTGAAATTTAGCAAAGCACACAGTTTTATACTCTGTTCACTAAATAAAGAAGAAATATCAGCAAAACACAACGACTTCTTTGGGCAAACATTTTAACAAATATGAAGCGCTTAATGACAATGCTTGCTAGCTCACCCTAATAATTGTGGCTACTAATTGCACATTTTGATATGTAAATGTATATATTATAGATTGAAAAAATATTATTTTAATTGGATAGTGTTTAATGACCCTTATTGATACAAGAGATAGCGGTTTACCTTTGACAGGTGTATAAAATTGTTTTTCATTAGTCCAGAAATCGTACCATCAAACACTACAACATTATGAAACTGCCCTCTTGGCGGTAGCTGTATGGGTAAGAATTATCGAGAAAATCACCTCACCCCATGTTGTTGCTCAAAAGCCATCACCCTAGGGGCATACCCCTTATCAGCGACCATAAGAGCCTCACCAATCCGCGATCTCTACTCAGTAGGTTGAGGAACACAGCGACGAAATGATCTCAACGTGGTTTGTGTTGCTCATTGCTAGCCTCTTCTCGGCAATGGCTGTCCATGGGGAAGTACCGGCGGTAGTGACAAGGGCTGAATGGAATGCCAGAGCGCCGAGTGGATCCATGGACGCAATGGAGACTCCCCTGCCGCGGGCTGTAATTGCACACACGGCTGGCGGTGGCTGTACGGATGATGTGGGCTGTGCCCAGCAGGTGCGCAACCTCCAGAGTTTCCAGATGACCCGGCTTAAGTTCTCGGATATCGGCTACCACTATCTGATCGGCGGCAATGGAAAGGTGTACGAGGGCAGGAGTCCCAGCCAGAGAGGAGCGTTTGCTGGCCCCAACAACGAAGGTTCCCTGGGCATCGCTTTCATTGGAAACTTTGAGGAGCAGGCACCCAGACAGGAAGCCATCGAGGCGGCCAAGAAGCTACTGGAACAGGCCGTTCAACAGGCCCAACTGATTGAGAGCTACAAGCTGCTTGGTCATCGTCAAGTGAGCGCCACCAAGAGTCCAGGAGATGCCCTCTATGCACATGTACAGCAGTGGCCGCACTGGTCTTCCGAAATGTAATAGTGACTAAGCTTTCGACACGTAAAGAACTTTCCTTACACATTTATTTGTAAATATAATTATGTATAATTTGTTGCTTGCTTAAATACGAATACTAAAATTTTAATTTTGTTGATCTGTTTCCGCTGCACTTCGTCGACTTCGCACATTTTGTCAGCTGCCGCCTGGCCCGGCTAAGCTCCCCAGGAGCGGTGCACTGGGCCACAATAGAGATTTGAGACATCACATAGCATCATCATTCACCGAACCGGAACTTCCGCAAGAAACTAAGCTAACTGTACAGAACCCTAGGTGAAGCACGGAACGCAGATGGAACTGGAACTGGAACGATTGTGAACGTAATCGTAATCGTAATGGTATGCAGAGAAGAGTGCGCCAAACGAGAGGTAAACAAGAGTCGGCAACGTGGCAACAGATGCTGCTTTAGATTACAGATTATAGATTTAGAAAATATAAAACAAGGAACTATACAAAATTCGTAAAGTACTTAGGTAAATTGCACTAATATAAACTCCCATTCGAGCTGCCGCTCGCACTGTCCGTACTGCCGCCGTTGCCGCTCATGTTACCGCTGCCGTCGCTAGACCCTATTCCACTTCCACTCGCACTCCCGCTTCCACTCTGCTGGGCGATGGGCAGCTGGAGCAGCCAGTCCCGCTTGGCCAGACCCTCGGGCGTCTCGCCACGCTGCGTGCACAGCGGCTGAAAGCAGGTGGTCAGGCCCACACTGGGCGTGAACTCGGCCCGCTCGCGCAGCTCCTCCTCGGTGGCCAGCATGATGCAGTCGTCGTCTATTTCGTCGCTGTCAACGCTGTACGCCGCCGCCAGCTGCTGCTGCTCCGCCCGCTGCTGGACAATGCTGTCGCTGGTGCGCCGGAAGGAGTCGTCCGTCTTGCGCAGGAAGTTGTAGAGCGCCACGCACCCGAGCACCACCTCGCGGATGTGCTTGTCGCTGATTCGCAGCGGCTGTGCCAGGATGGGAAACATATTGCACAGAATGCGCATCGTCTGATCGGCGTGCGCGTTGACCTGCTCGAGGGCCTCCAGCACGGCCCGATCCTTGGGCAGGTTGCGTGTGGTCACCAAGTAGGAGGTGGCTGGCAGCACGGAGTCGCCAGCAAAGTAATATCCCTGCCGGTCCATTTCCTCCGACTGCTCCTCCAGCGTGTGCATCTTGTGCCTGATCAGCTCGACGGCAGTGGTCTGGTTATAGATGTCGTTGGGCCGACTGCTGGCCGCCCGCTCCACCGTCGCGTACTGGAAATTGTTGTCGGCATCCACGATGCCCGTGAAGATGACGGTCGCTCGCTTGCGATCGTCGCCAGCGGCGGCGCCGCTACTCGCCGCACCGGAGCCAGTGCCCTGGAGCTGGATGCTGCGCATGAACAGGTTGCCCACGCAATGGGGCAGGTTGTGCTTGCGCTCCATCTCCTCGGCGGCGCTGCGCCACTGATCGTCAGTCTTTGGTAGTGTCACGTATTGGTCGTTGAGGTGCTCGTAGAAGCCCAGACAGATATTGGCAATCATTTCGTTTATCACAAATTTCGAGGCACGGAAGCAGTAGTTTCGACAAGAATGCACTTCACCTGCAGGAAGAGACGAGGAGGAGCACCGACAGGTAAGTACATCCGGCTGGTATTTCAGGTACTTACCCGTAGCCAAATACTTGAGCGTTATGGCCAGCCGCTCCTCGGCGCTGAACGATTTCTTCTTGCGCTGGGGCGCATACTGGCTGATGATCGGCTCAAGCTTTTGCACCAGGTAGCGGAACTGGCTCTCGGTTATGGCTAGGAAGTAATTCAAGTGGTAGCACTCGTCCTTCCGCGACTGCAGCTCGCTGAGCAGGTTCTCCTTGCTAAGGAACTCGGCCTGGTTCTTGCGCAGCCACTCCTTGGTCCACTCGAGTCGTCGCCTCGTATTGAGTATGCCGGCCAGGTCCAAGGCGCTGATCTTGGAGGTCTGTGGCCGCGGTAGCACCGAGGTGCGCGCAGCTCCGCCCAAGCCGGCCGCTGGGGAGCTAACGCCGGTGCCAGCCGTTGCCGGGACATCGCCCTGCCGCTCTGCTGCTCCTTGGGCGTTGCCATCGTTGCCGTTGGCGCTTTCCTGCGTGACCCCAATTGCCATAGCCACGCCCCCGCCAGCAGCAGTGCCAGCGCCCCCTGCCACCTGATGACTGCTGGCCGTGGCAGCTGCTCCCGATCCTGCTCCAGTTCCGGCAGCCGCTCCTGCTGCCCCGCTGCGATTGACATTTGTGCTGCCGTCGCGTTCGCGCAGCACACCAATAACCTTTAACTTGATTTTGTCCATCGGGCCTGCAAACAAGACGGGATCAGATGTGATGTGAGGAGGAGGCTGGGAGCATGGCGAGGGGGTGCTGTGCTCGCGGCTCATCTGTTTGCTGCCCAGGTCGACCTAGAACCGCACCCCACTCGCACTGCCGCCCCCCGATTTTCGCCCACTCGCACAACACAGCACAAACAGCACACCCCGAGTGCAGAGTGTCGTGGACGTGGTCGTAGTCGTGTGTTTTGTGCAACAAATCGATTTTTACTCACCCTCACCCTCCGCTGCGCCTCTGCTGCTGCTGCTGCTGCTGCTGCCGCTGCTGCTCCCGTTCCTTTCCTTGCGACGTCGCTGCTGATGTGTGTATAACCAGTTTCGCTCTTCGGGGGAACACGGTACGGCGCTGGTTGTATAATTAGAACTGTCTGCAGCGGCCCTATATCTCGGCCTGTCTCAGCTCGGTTTCTCCGTTTATCGGATTTGGGTTCGGATTTACATTTACCTCACCCTCCGCTCCACATCTGCTAAAACTAAACCGATGCCAATACGAAATGCGACGGCAGCAACAACAACAATGCACGACGACAACGACAACGACGACGAGAACGTCGATGCCAGCAATTTCATAGTCAGCCAAGGAAAAGGAGTTGCCCGGCCGTCCGGTTCAATCCGTTACGATCCGTCCGCTTCCGATTCTGATTTGTCCACGGCCAGCTCCTTGTCACCTGTCCTATCACTTGCCCGAAAACCACATTTTCCCCAATTCTTTTTTTTCACGAATTCTTTTTATTTGGTTAGGGATGACACCGACCGCTATCGATAGTCGATGATTCGGCCACATCGAGGGTCCATATTCGATACTTTTCATATAGAGGTGGTAATTTTGACCTGAAAAAACATTCGATAATAAGAAGTAAACAACAATTGATGCCAATATCGCTTTTTCCCGTCAGATCTGGCTTTTTCACAGGATGTCCCTCGCCGCTTTGAAACGGTGTTGTTTTATGAGACTTCATTTATTATTTAATTTATTAAAATTGCAACAATCTGGAAATTAATAGAAAAAATTATAACTTCGTTGTTTTTTAACGTATTTTCATCTACTCTGAGATATAAGTTATTTATTATTTCAGAATTTTTGTATAAAGCCATAAAATTAGGACAACTATATCATAAAGTTCCGATAGAAGCAAACGGTAGAAATGGAGAAAATGTAAAGGAAGGGAATGTAAAGCTGTAACTGTCAAACTGTAAGCATAATAAGTATAGGTAAAAAAAAAAAAATGAAACTTTGTTTTGTGTGTTTTCCAGCATTTAAATTTATATATTTATATGGTAAGCATAAATATACAACTTTTATATATTTCCTATTATTTTTTTCTATTAATATATCCAGAATGGCTCAAGTCTTAATGATCCAATTGCAAACTGCAAGGATATACAAGCTTTGGGGTGCTTTGGCTTCCTTTCTTGTTTTATTAAGATTTTAGTTTAAAATCGAAATATATCTGGAAAACATTTGATGTTTGTTCTTGATATTTTTAAATATGTATATATATATATTTTTATTTAGTATATATGTATGTATATATGTATTTATAATAATAATAAATAGACTTATTAAATATTTTAATTTGTGCTTCAAATAAAAATGCAAACAAAACGGATCTTAGCTCCAGATAGCGGGAGAGTGGAAACTGGAAGAGAGAGCGCTCTCTCGCAGCCTCCATCTTTTTGTCGTCTGCAATTCCTTCCGTTTCGCAATTCCTCCTCTGTCCATTTTCGCTAAAAAACGGTTCGGTTTAAAAAAGCGCGTCCTGGGGAAAATGGGCTTAAAACGGGAAAAAACGATCGGAAAATTGCGGGAAAACATTCACTGTGGCGGGAAAAAATTAAAGCCTGGAGAAAGCTTAAAAAATATTTGCCCGGGCTGCGTAGAGTTCAATTTTATTTCAGTTTTAGTTTATTCCAATTGCAAGTGCGGGTGCGAGTGAGATGGAGCGCGTGGCCATGCCAGCGAACTGAGAAGAAGAAATGTAGAAAACGGGCAAAAAACGGCCAAAAAAGTGCCGTTCGTTTTTGTTTTGTGTTTTTTTAGCGGCCTCCATATTTTCGTCGTCTGCCATTCCTTCTTATTCGCAATTCCTCTTTCCATTTTCGCTAAAAAACTGTTCGGTAGGAAAAAAGCGCGCTCCGGGAAAAAACGGGCTTAAAACGGGGGAAAACGATCGGAAAATAGAAGGAAATCATTCTCTGTGCCGGGAAAAATTAAAGCCCGGAGAAAGACGCCCGGACTGCGTGGCGTTAAGTTTTTCTTTCAAAAAACGGCCGAAAAAATGCCGTTCGTTTATGTTTTGTTTTTTTTTAGCGGCCTCCATATTTTCGTCGTCTGACATTCCTTCTTATTCGCAATTCCTCCTCTATCCATTTTCGCTAAAAAACTGTTCGGTTTAAAAAAGCGCGCTCCTGGGAAAAATGGGCTTAAAACGGGAAAAAACGATCGGAAAATAGCGGGAAAACATTCTCTGTGACGGGAAAAATTAAAGCCCGGAGAAAGACGGAAAAATCTTAGCCCGGACTGCGTGGCGTTAGGTTTTATTTCAGTTTTTATTTAGTCCAATTGCAAGTGCGGGTGCGAGTGAGATGGAGCGCGTGGCCATGCCATCGAACTGAGAAGAAATTTGGAAAACTGGCAAAAAACGGCCGAAAAAGTGCCGTTCGTTTTTGTTTTGTGTTTTTTTTTTTTGCGGCCTCCATATTTTTG